>PHNY01043745.1:0-24013 GCA_003724115.2 Anethum foeniculum
ATGAATGTAATTACCAGGGGCTGGATCATCTTCACTTCTCCATGGAAAAAAGTACCTGTCTATGCCGGTAACTAAATCATATCCAAATTTCATGCCAGGTAGTAAAGTATTCCCGGGATGACAAAACTTTGCCACACAAAATTTTGTTGGTCATTTTCATCCCCGAAAACAATTCCCTGTATCTAATAGCTGAGCCACTGGATTCTTTACTGATCCTGAAGAATTCGACATCCATATGCTATTAGTACTCTGATTAATACTCACAACAATTCCGCTGCTACTGACCCGTACAACGCCTGACGTATTAAAAATCGGAGATTCTCTATTAGCCACCTATATAACTGTTCCATTTGATATCTTCTTGTACCAGATACCGAAATATCGATTCTGCGGATTGTATTTGGGGCTGAAAAATCCCATTTCAAACTCGCCGCGTGCTGAAACAACGGTTTGTCCATCGCGAATGGTTTGATTAGCAGATATGGTGTATGCTGCAGAGTTAAACATTAAGATTGAGAGTAACCTGTTAAGGAACAGGTTACTCTAAAACCTCAAGGCAGTATCTTATATTAGTATTCTAACACTCCCCCTCACTCGAGAGCCCATTTTTGGGTTGAAGAGTGGATCACGGGCGCCCATCTTTGGGGCATAACTTTGTCTTTTGTGTCCATAATAAATTGTGAGAATTTTGGGGGTGGCAGGGAATCGAACCTGAGTCCTCCCGCAGCCTGAGCTCTGATACCATGTTAAGGAACCAGTTACTCTAAAACCTTAAGGTGTTAGAGAGTGACCCTTTCCAGGATCTTATATTATATTCTAACATAAACATGTGCACAACAAAATGATAGCAGTGCTATCCATTGATGCTTTGCTTTTATGAATGAAATCAGTGGTAGTAAATAGCATGTATTAGTCCAAGTTTTAAAACTCGAAAATCTAAAGTCTCCTTGTGAATTGATTGAGTCGGTCTCTTCCGTGTCTGTATATATTGGCAAGACGAATTTTCTTCTATTGAATAGTATCATACAAATTTCAAATTTATGAACATTCGATAATATTTGGTTATTGAGTACAATAAAATAACAAAAGCGACAAATTTATCTAATACTGTTAGTTGAGCAAGTCCATCAATTTCTTAATTAGTGGATACTTTATAAATATAATAAAATATAGAGTCCTAGTAATTTATGACAATGTTTTTTATATCAACTCCAATAATTTGCTTTATATTTGTACCTTGTTATTAAAATAATGATATATTTGAATTACAAGTGGAGGGAAGGGAAAAGATGAGAGAGAAGAGATGTTTAGAAAATGAGGGAAATAATTTTTTTATTGAAAGTAATAAAATAAGGAATGATTAGTGATGCCTTAAAAATGAGGCACGTGATAGATGTCTTAGTGTTTTAAGGCACCACTACGACATTGTTGGAGCACTTGTTTGCCCAAAGTACCACAAATTTTGATTTTCTAAAAGGGTTTGTTACGGAGTATGTTTTAACCCTCGAAATTATATGGATTGTACACATGAATCCTTAAAGTAAAAAAAGCATACCTTCTTACCATTAACGTATGGCCGATATACATCTCGACACTTTTCCAGTCCAAAATAGTCAGATTTTCCGTTCAAGTGCAAGGGAGTAATTTCCATTGGCTTTGTACCGTTACACAACATAATTGATTTTGTGTTTTTTTTTTTTTGAAAAGTCATGCCATTGATAGAAAGAAAGCTACAAGCCTCCGATTATAGCAGGAGGAACCAAACAGAGACACAAACAACTAAAACAGGCTAGAACTTAACGAAACAGAAACGAACAAGCACTAGAACTAAAACAAAGACAAGACACGAGGGGATAAACCCTCACGAAAAAACAGCTTCAAACTAGCATCACAGCAGCTAGAATACTTCAGAAAAGGTCAAAGAGATCTTCTTCATCTGAGTCCTCCTCCAGCACATCTTCATACACCACATCATGCACCTGCAATCCAGCATTGATTTTGTGTTTGCCCTTGAAGTTTCAATTTTTTACATATTATTGTGCCCAAAATCTCACATGGGCTCGATTTAAGGCCCATAGGGAGATTGGGCTTAATTGGCATGGACAAGGAGCGGTCCAGGTATGGTTTGGGCTCAAGGAATGAGTAATTGGAAGGTATTTGAGGAAGGGTTTAGGTTCTGATAAGGAACTGATGTTCGTCAGGATAGGTTTCGCTGGTTGTGTGAACCCGGGGTTGCTCACACGAAACTGTAGCTCATTAGAAGAGGTTCAGCTGGTTGTGGTCAGGCAAACATAGTCATGGAGGGCGTTTTTTATCAACAGATGAAGCCTTGGTAAGGCAGGTGAGGTGATGGAAGCACTGTGGTAGCTGGACAGGCTGGAGAGGTATTGGTGTAGGAGTACCTATGTACCTCCTCCAGCAGAATCAGTGTTTAACAGGAACTGTACCTCCTAAAATCAAGGAGGAAGGACTTTATCTCAAAGGAATGGCTTCCTAATGGATTTCTACCACTATAAACAAGGTGATAACTCATGATTACCGGATATATACATGATCTATTGGATAATTACATTTAATTATGGATTAATCAGGTTTTGAGTGTCCTGCTAGAGCTTGGACACTGGAAGCTCACTTGGTAACAGTTGGATAAACTTTGGAAACATGGAATGGCTTATCAAAACGTGGCTTTCTCATCAAGGAAAGGAGTCCAGGACCTAAGAACTACACGGGACTTGATTCCTATAAATATAGGATATGTAGGCACTTTGCAAGGGTTGATACTCACTTCATTCTACAAGGATTATGTAGAAAGTCGAGTAATACACATTTTTCGGGCATCCCCCACGGCCAAGTAGGACTTACTCCGCCTCCAATGCCCGAAAACCTTGCAAACTCAGTCCCAAAAACTGCACATCTCTCCGCCTACTCCAGCAGGCGAATCTGAAGCTGCGGGCGCGAACCTGAAGCTGTGGATGAGCAAATTTGTTCTTATGCCCGATATTCAAGGGCAAAATCAGTTATTTCAGTGGGATTCACTCGAGGTGTTGTTACCAAATTTCTCTCGCAACACATATTAACACAGAATTTTTAAAGTTTGTACACCTTAACACTGAATTTTAAATAATTGTACACATTAACACATTCAGAAAAGAGAATTCTTTTCGTAACATATTTATACGAAATAGATATCTTAATTGCCTACATTTTTAAACTAAGTGGCATTTTCTAGCAAGTCTTATGCTAGTGGCAAGTGAGGCCAATTATATCGAAAAAGCATGTTTAGGTTTAACTCTATATTTTGCAAGTGTTAAGAGAGGTCAAATAAACGAACAAAGCACATTTTTAGGTTTACCTCAATATTGTGTATATCCTCGGGTGCTCCTCGCCAGAACAGGCCTTCGCTCTTCCCTACTTCCCTTCCCATACCTTGTATAAGATTATGCATCTTGAACTTATCATCTTCGTCAATTGTTAGTAGACATCGTTCTACTAAAATTAATATTCCGGTGTCCGGAAAGTTATATGTGAACAGCCCCATCCCACAAATTCCAATGGCACGTACGTCATTTAACTCCATGCTTAGTTTTTGATATATCTCTTCGACATCAGTATTGATTCCAAATAAACATTCATCTAGGTGTAGTACATTTTTGCATGTTTGTGCTGCTACTTTCTCCACAATTTCTTGAATGGTGTGCGATTCATTCCTGTTAATATTAACAACAAATCAAGATTGTATTTCTGTCAGTTTACTTGCATGTTGTTTAGTTAACATACAATTTTATATTTTTGTCATAAAAAAAAAACAAATTAACAACAAAAGATTTAATAAAGAGAAACCACCACTTTGTTGACTTAAGAATGTTTGTTTCAGAGAGTTTTTTGTACTCCACCTGTATCCATAACAATTCAATTGTCTGGTGAAGTAATTGCATCTTTTTGTAGATGGTATCCTTTTAGCTTCCCTATTCAGCCAGAGCAGATTTCCTGAAACTTCACCATAACCTCAGAGTGACGCTTCTTTTGATCTTTAAGAGCTTTCCATAGAAGGTCTGTATTCCGGTTTGATCATGAAGAACACATTCCAGAAAGTTTATTTAAATGTTAATTAAGTTTAATTTTTTTGTTAAAAATATACATTTTATCACTTTTTGCAATGCATGGAGTCATGCAGGAAGTTTCCACAAATTTACATCCTTAGAACTAGACATTTTATCACTTTTTGCAATGCATGGAGTCATGTAGTTATTGATTCATAGCTAAGAATTTGCTAAAAGCCTATATCAATTGGACAGTTGACTGACTTTACTTATTCTGATTAGAGTGAATGCGTCCATTTGAAAGCATTGCAGAAGACATTTAGCAAATTGGACCATTTGGATTCGCATGATTGTGTAGATTCAAAATAATTTCCGGACCCTATCAAACAATCGACTAGTTCTAGATTGTGTAGATTCGAGAGAATTTCCGGAGCCTATCAAACAATCGACTAGTTCTCGACTTCTGGTACTTTGGAACTGTTACATTGCTGCAATTTGAACGATTGCCAGAGCATTGCTGTGATCTGAAAGGTTTAAAAATGGTTGATGTAAGTTGTACCGGTATCAAGCAGTACCAGATTCAATGACTTGCCTGAAGTAATTGGTTGAGTTGTTATCGGACAATTGGCAGGAGCTTTAAAAATGACCCAAGCAACTGGTAACAAGTTGAAGGGCGTTTGACGCAAGTTGTAACAAAGAGCAGATAATGAAGTATATTAAATCCGTGATTTGGTACAAACTAATTATTTTACGTAAAAATAAAAAAATAAAAAAAATTGAATAAGAAGGTTACACAATGCTTCTCAAGGTACATATACATTTAGTTGTCTCAACTCTCAGCAATGTCCGAATAAAAAAACACACTATCTAGGTGCAATAGATGACACACTAATTGTCTTCATGGTAGAAGCTTCTGGTGAAGAGCCAGTTTCAGGACAGTTCCTTCTCTCCGAGAAAAACCCAGGCTGTTTAGGAATAGGCAATGTTTCATCCCTAGTCAGCATCATGATCGTCGATAACATGTTTGGCCTGTCTTCCGGATATTCTTGCACGCACAATAACCCAATTTGAATAACTCGAAATACTTCATGTTGATTACTTGCCTCCAAGATCACGCTATCAACTACTTCCAAAAGATTACACTCAGTATATCTTTTCCATACCTAAATATCAAGTCAACTATAAAGATCGCAAGACCAGCAAATTAAGACCTTATATTACACATACACATAGATTTTACTTACATGTCCAATAAGATTAAGGTTGTGATCTGGATGAACAAAACCTCTGTTTCTCTTTCCTACTATTACCTCTAGAAGTGATACACCGAAGCTATAGACATCAGACTTAATGGAGAATAGTCCATCAAAGGCATACTCCGGGGACATGTATCCGCTACATGGGAAATTTAATGATTATGCTGTGGAATTTTGGTTAAAGTTTTTTAACAAAAGAATTACTGTGCAACGTAATCCAGAAAACATAATTGAAATGTTGCAGGAACTCTTACTGCGTCCCAACCACTCTTGTTGTACTTGCTGGAGTTTCACTCTCTCCAAAAGTTCTAGCCAATCCAAAGTCTGATATTTTCGGGTTCATCTCATGATCCAGTAAAATATTGCTTGCTTTGAGATCTCTATGGATTATTTTTAGTCTGGAATCTTGGTGAAGATAGAGTAGCCCCCTTGCAATACCAACAATAATGTTGTACCTCTTCGGCCAGTTTAATGACTGGCTCATAGTTTTATCTGTTCATTTGTCATTTAGATCAATTGTTTTCTGGGGAGCAATTTTGTTGCTTTAACTTTTATTTTTATAAACCAACGATAAACAAATATAGAGAAGCTTTAGTTTGGAACATACCGAATATATAATAATCTAAACTTTTGTTAGGCAGATATTCGTAGATCAATAGCCTCTCCCCTTCCTCAATGCAGCACCCAAGAAGCGTCACAAGATTCCTATGTTGAAGTTTAGCAATACATAAAACTTCATTCATGAATTCGTCTACTCCCTGTCTTGAATCCTTCGAGAGCCTCTTCACAGCTATTTCTTGACCCTCTTCCAAAATTCCCTGCAAATTAGTGTATGTGATCCTTCATAATTTTCTTACCAACCAGCATTATCACCTTCAAAAGTAAGAATCCTTAACACACTGACTTTTAACAGTAGCTCTGATTAGATTATGCATCCATTTAGATCTAATACAGCAATCTTGTAACAATTAATATATGCACAGAGACTGGAGACTAACAATTAATATATATATGCGCAGAGAAATATGGAAATGTTCACCTTGTATACAGTCCCAAATCCGCCTTTGCCAAGCTGCCTGTTGTCTGAGAAATTGTCGGTGGCTTTTGCAATTTGCATAAAGCTAAATAAAGGTAAATCTATGTCTTGCCTTGCAAGAGTTTTCTCTTTTCCTATGCACGCAAGAAGCAAATGGATAGTTTAATGAACATGCAATACATATCCTTTTGTGAGTTCACATTTTAATTTATATTGAACAACTAAAATTTGCAAATCAACTGCTAATTAATTCATCGAAGAATGCTCGACTCCAATACAAAAATACCTGCTCTGTTAGTCCTTTTTTTCTTGATTCTATACAACAGAAAGAGGCAAAGTATACCGGCTACTACTGCAAAAACAGGAATTAATACGATCCACGATCGTTTCTTTTGTCCGGAATGTTTGTTCCACTCTGTGGAGACAGCTCATATTACTGAAAGTAAACTAGTTGAATAACATAGAAATATCGAATTGTACTAAATCATAATAGCTTAAAAGGAAGGTCACTTACTTATTTCGGATGCCGGCATTCTTACATGAAGAACTTGTCCATCATCAAAGTAGCCTTGCATGTCATTCAAGCCACCAAACCATAACAAGCATCCACTTCCCCCATTTCGAATATCTGTATTTGAATATGCCGTACAATTGCAATCCTTCAAGCACTTCTCCTCGCATTCTACAAGGCTCATGCTCATGTCATACCAAGAAAGTCGTGTGTCTGGCAATTTTACACCAGTAAGCTTCAAGAAACCATCTCCATTTCCACATTCCAGTGGAACATTGCGGGAACAACCATTAGACCAATCTGCTTCTGCCCAGTTTTCTGGGTTTTTGGGATGAAACCCTTTCATACATTCACACCTAGGAGACTTGTTAACATCGCAAACACCATTTGTTCCACAAAATCCATAATGATCACAATCGCTCTGTAGTAAAGTCAGATATTGTGTCCATTTGTTTGTCTCTTTGTTATATATATAACGAGCTGGACCGCCACCTGCAGGTATCAATGTCAACCTTGTAATAGGACTAGATTCAGAACTATTGACAAGATCAGAAACATAATAAGCTTCTGTTGGAGTAGTGACAAAACTTGATGTGTAGATGCCATTAGTGTCCAGAACCGGGCCGCTAAATCTTGAGCCAATCCAAGGTCCAGTTCTGTACCAAGGAACTGAATCTTTCCACAAAAATAGCTGTGGATAACCAGTTTTATCAACCCGATAAATATAATCACCAGGGGCTGGATCATCTTCACTTTTCCATGGTAAAAGGTACCTGTCTGCCCCAGTTGCCAGATCATATCCAAATTTCATGCCTGGTAGAAAAGTATCCACAGGATGATCAAAACTCTGCCATGCAAAATTTTGTTGCTCATTTTCATCCCGGAAAACAAGGTTCCCTGAATCTAATAGCTGAGCCACTGGATTCTTTACTAATGCTGAAGAATTCGACGTCCATATGCTATCAGTACTCTGATTAGTACTTACAACGATTCCCATGCTACTAACCTTTATAATGCCTGAAGTATTAGCAATAGGAGTCTCTCTATTAGCTACCCATATAACTGTTCCATCTGATATCTTCTTGTACCATATACCGAAATATCGATTCTGGGGATTACCTTTGGGGCTGAAAAATCCCATTTCAAACTCTCCGCGTGCTGAAACAATGGTTTGCCCATCACTAATGGTTTGATTTGCAGTTATGGTGTCTGCTGCAGAGTTAAGCATTAAGATTGAGAGTAAACATGTGCACAACAAAATAATAGAAGTGATACCCATTGATGCTTTGCTTTTTCTTCTGAATATCTTATTATCTTAGTCCAAGTTTTAAAACTCAAAAATTTGAAAGTCTCCTTGATTTGATTGAGTCAGTCTGTTCCGTGTCTATTGAATATTATTCAACACTGCAATTAATATGGTCACCTTGTCTGGAAAAATCCTTCAAGGAAGAGCGCTTAATTTTGAATTTATGAATACTAGCGGATTCCGTACAAAGCACGGACCGAGATTAAAATAATAATATTAAAAAATTAAACCTAATATATTACGGATTATTTAAATATATACTTATAGGGAATCCTAGGGTAAAACTAAAGAGATCAAATAAATAAATCTTATTTAAATTCTGGATTTGATCAAATAATCTGTTTGAAAATTTAAATTTAATATATTTAAATATTAGTATAAACATGAGAATTTGAAATAACAACGCAAATCCTCATTTAATGCATATTTCTAAACACACTCTATTCGTATTCAACAAATTTTGATTTTCTAAAATTTGGTTCAGGAGTTGGTCCTGGAACAAAATATCACTTTAGTAAAGAAGCTTGCGGGAAAATCACACAATTTGAACAGCTTCGAAGAGAAGAAAATCAAACATGCTATTCAACAAATTTTGATTCTTCTGATGCAAATGCAATCTTTTGTAATTGTAATAGCAATTTCAGTGAGTCTACTGCCACTTCATTTCCAATTTTGCATTCTTTGTGTCATTTTAATCAACGAAAATACTTCATGGATACAAAATATTTCACAAAAGGGCATGTGTTTTCTTTTACTTAAAAACAGAACTGTTGTGTTAATAAGTACTGGTCGTTCGTTGAATACATTTAGTTGTGTTTCAACTCTCAGGAATGTCAAAGAAAAAAAAAACACTATCTAGGTGCAAAAGATGACACACTAATTGTGTTAAAGGTAAAGGCTTTAGGTGAAGAGCCTGTTTCAGGGCAGTTTCTTCTCTCCAAGAAAAATCCAGGCTGTTTAGGAATAGGCAATGTATCATCCCTAGTCAGCATCATAATCGTCGATGACATGTTTGGCCTATCTTCTGGATATTCTTGCACGCACAATAACCCAATCTGAATAACTCGAAATACTTCATGTTGATTAATTGACTCCAGGATAACGCTATCAACTACTTCCAAAAGATTGCACTCAGTGTACCTTTTCCATACCTAAATATTAGTTCAGGTCAACTTATAAAGATCGCAATACCAGCAGATTAGACTTTCCATAACACACACACATTTACTTACATGTCCAATAAGATTAAGGTTGTGATCTGGATGAACAAAACCTCTGTTTCTCTTCCCTGCTATTACCTCTAGAAGTGATACACCGAAGCTATAGACATCAGACTTAACTGAGAACAGTCCATCAAAGGCATACTCCGGGGACATGTATCCGCTTCATGGGAAAAATAATGAAACGTGTCAGTTATGCTGTGGACTGTTCGTTAAAGTTTAAAAAAAAAAAAAAATTAATGCGCAATGTAATCCAGAAAACATGATTGAAATGTTGCAGGAACTCTTACTGTGTCCCAACCACTCTTGTTGTACTTGCTGGAGTTTCATTCTCTCCAAAAGTTCTAGCCAATCCAAAGTCTGATATTTTAGGGTTCATTTCATCATCCAGTAAAATATTGCTGGCTTTGAGATCTCTATGGATAATTTTAAGTCTGGAATTCTGGTGAAGATAGAGTAGCCCCCTTGCAATACCAACAATAATGTTGTACCTCTTCGGCCAGTTCAATGACTGACTCATATTTTTATCTGTTCATTTGCCATTCAGGTCAATTGTTTTCTGGGGAGCAATTTTGCTGCTTTGACTTTGATATTTATAAACCGACAATAAACAAATATAGAGAAGCTTTAGTTTAGAGCATACCGAATATATAATAATCTAAACTTTTGTTAGGCAAATATTCATAGATCAATAGCCTCTCCCCTTCCTCAATGCAGCACCCAAGAAGCATCGCAAGATTCCTATGTTGAAGTTTAGCAATGCTTGAAACTTCATTCATGAATTCGTCTACTCCCTGTCTTGAATCCTTTGAGAGCCTCTTCACAGCAATTTCTCGCCCCCCGCCCAAAATCCCCTGCAAAGTAGTATATGTGATCCCTTCATATTTTTCTTACCAACAGGCATTCTTAACATAAGCTTCTAAAGAATATTATGTGATTGTATGTTTTCCTTTTGAGAGATATATAGTGGTTTAACAGTAGTTTAGACTCTGCATCCATTTGAATTTAAAAAAAGCAACTTTGTATATTAGTTTGGGGAAAATATATGCTTTCTGTGCAAAACTGGAGATTGACAATTAGTATATGCATAGAGAAATTTGGAAGTGTTCACCTTGTATACAGTCCCAAATCCACCTTTGCCTAGCTGCCTGTCGTTGGAGAAATTGCCAGTGGCTTTCACAATTTGCATGAAGCTAAATAAAGGTAAATCTAAGTCTTGGCCTGCTAGAGCTTTCTCTTTTCCTGCGCATGCAAGAGGCAAATGGATACTTTAATGAACAATGTATGTACATAATTCTCCATGATGTTGCAATCATGATATGCAATCTTATGAACAGATCCTTTTGTGAGTTTACTTGTCAATATTATTCGAATAATTGGAGTTTGCAAATCAACTGCTAATTAGTTCATTGAAGAATCATGAATCCAATACTTCAATATTTTACCTGCTCTTTTAAGCCTTTTTGTCTTGTATGCATACAACAGGGAAAGGCTTATCACCACCATTAGGATAACAAGCAGAGGAACTAATACAATCTGCAGGCGCTTTACTCGTAATTTTCTGTTTTCCTCTGTTGTAAGAAAAAAAATTACTATTGAAAGTTAGCTAAATAATTGAGGGAAAAGAAAATAGTTAAGTAGTTACTACAAAAAAGTAGCTTAAAAAATGATTACTTACTCAACTCAGAGGCAGCAATTCTTACATAAAGATCTTGTCCATCTTCTGAGTAGCCTTGCATATCATTCAAGCCACCAAACCATAATAGGCATCCGCTCCCCCCATTCCTAATATCTAAATTTGAGTATGCTGTACAATTGCAATCCTGCATGCATTTGTCCTTGCATTCTACAAGGCTCATGCTCATGTTATACCATGACCATCGTGTGTCTGGCAATTTTACACCAGTATACTTCATAAAACCATCTCCATTTCCACATTCCAGTTGAACTTTGCGCGAACAACCATTAGACCAATCTGCTTCTGCCCAGTCTTCAGGGATTTTGGGAACAAACCCATCCATACAATCACAACCAGGAGACTTGTTAACATTGCAAACACCATTTGTTCCACAAATTCCATAACGATCACAATCGCTCACTTGAAAAATTCTATATTGTGTCCAATTATGTTTCTCTGTGTTCAATATATAAAGACTTGATGCGCCACCTGGTGTCAATGTCAGCCTTGCAATAGGAGATTCAGTAATGAGAACTTCAAAAACATAATAAGCCACCGTCTCAGTTACAACAAATCTTTCTGTGTAGATTTCATTATAATTCTGAACAGGATTGCCACTAAATCTTGAGCCAACCCAAGGTCCAGCTCTATACCAAGGAACTGAATCTTTCCAAAAAATTACCTGTGGAAAGCCATTTCTATCAACTCGACAAGTATAATTACCAGGGGCTGGATCATCATCACTCTTCCATGGTAAAAGATACCTGTCTATGCCAGTTACTAAATCATATCCAAACTTCATGCCAGGTAGAAAAGTATCCACAGGATGATCAAAACTTTGCCACACAAAATTTTGTTTCTCATTCTCATCCCGAAAAACAAGATTCCCTGTATCTAATAGCTGAGCCACTGGATTCTTCACTGACCTTAAAGAATTTGACGACCAAATTCGGATGTTAGTACTCTGATTAGTACTTACAACAATTCCCCTGCTACTAACCTTTATAATGCCTGAAGTATTAGCAATAGGAGTCTCTCTATTAGCCACCCATATAACTGTTCCATTTGATATCTTCTTGTACCATATACCAAAATATCGATTCTGAGGATTGCCTTTCGGGCTGAAAAATCCCATTTCAAACTCTCCGCGTGCTGAAACAATGGTTTGCCCATCACTAATGGTTTGATTTGCTGATATAGTGTCTTCTGCAGAGTAGAACACCAAAAGTGAGAGTAAACAGGAGCAGAACAAAATCATAGCAGTGCCTTCCATTGATGCTTTGCTAATTCTTCTGTAAGTTTTGTGTTTGTATGCATAAAATACAATGCACTAAATCAGTAATAGTTCATGTGTCAGTGTCCCAAATCTCGACAAAAATTTGAAAGTCTACTTTGAGATTTAAGTCGTCTATATGGTGGGACTGAAGTTCTGGCAAGTAGAGGAAAATTTCGAAAGTCTCCTTTGAATGATCTGCACCTTTGAGTTTTGACATGCACAAAGTCATAATTTCCAGCTATCAAAAGCTAAGAGTTTTACATACATTATTTTCTTTCTTACGAATATCTTCCTAGAATATGAATATTGATCACTGATCTGGAGTTTTCTGAATTTGACACAAGTTAATTGCAACTTAAATTTTCAATGAACATCTGTTAATCTATTAAGTACTCAGACACCACCATAATCTCTCTATCCTACTGGACAACAATGACTGCTCTTTTCCAGGTCTATAATACTCCCTGTGTCTCGTAACAGGAGTCTTTTTTAAAAGATTATAATAGAAGTCTCTTTTAAGAAATTTTTTTGGAAACTGATATTTGCACACCCTAATGTATAGGTCAATGACTGCTCTTTTCCAGTATACTACTCCCTCCGTCTCATAATAGGAGTCTCTTTTTAAGAGATTTTTTTGAAAGCTGATATGTGCACACCCTAATGTATAGGTGCACATCCTTTGTAGACATTTGAGACTAAAATACCCTTATTTACATAGTTAACTCCAACCTATTAATTTTAATAAAAATGTGTGCACCTATACATCAGGGATGCACATATTAGCTCCCATTTTTTTTCCCATAATACATATTTTTAACTTTCAAAACATTTTTCCAAAATTATCTTTCTTGGAAATTGTATAACAATTAATGAAAGATAAATAAGAGTCTACATTCATGTATTTATGATGTATATAAGTGAAAATGTATTATTGAATTAATGTTTTCTTAATAAGCGAAAAAAATTGAAAAAAGACTAATATTGTAAGACAGGGAGAGTACCACGAAATCACGAAAAGAGGAAGTTGAGCCCTCAACCTTTTATTACCAAAATTATAGGAGTAGCGAGTTAAACTTTAAAGAGGAACTAGTTGTTGAGCAGTGTTTACCAACATTGAAGCTTCTGGATTGAACTATCAATAGTTTGGCTGCGAATAACTCTAAAGAGGAACTAATTGTTGAGCAGTGTTTACCAACATTGATGCTTCTGGATTGAACTACATATAGTTTGGCTGCGAAAAACGAACTAATGCTGGTCGGAACGTTCTTAAGAATGTTTTATTAAGGAACCTGGCAAGGCAACAATCTACTGATAAGAGCATCTCCAATGCATCACACTATTTTGGTGTGATTTTTATATTATAATGGTGTAAAAATTACACTATTTTCATATTCAACTACAACACACGTACATTAAACTTCACACCATTCTACATTTTACTCATCTTATATGATTGCCAACTACATAGAGATATCTAGGCTAAAATTATACTTACAAACAAATGCTCAATCTCATGTTTTCGAAGATTTATGATCAATAAAGTGATTTGTGTATTTGTAATGTTCACCAACTCTGGTCTCCATTCGTTACATGATTTGCACGATTCACAAGTCCGTAAACTGGATTGAAGGCGTTTTTACAACCCGATTCAATTAAATTATTTCGAAAACTTTCAAATTAACCGCTACAAAACAAACTCATAACCCAGCCTGCTCATCATACATGATTTACAACATAAGTAAACCCAAGAATTACTACAAGAGAATCCATTTTAATCAAGAACAAGTTACACGACTATTAGCAAAGTTGCAATATCATCTGGACTACTTAATGCAACCAAAAATACAATCAGATTAATTCCCATCCTTGGATTGAATTTTTGAATGCTTTAAGTAACCAGATGAAATTCCGGACTGCTACATCACTTATAATTTCTAAAAATCTAAATCAAAACATCTCGAAAAACTTAAATATATCGAAAACAAAATGTTCCAAAAAGAGGAAACCCAGATGGTAGAAAACACAATCAGGGCTATACAAAAACCTCAATAGAATGGAATTTATATATGCCACCAGAACAAAGCTAACAAAGAACAGATCAATAGATCTACAATCTTGTAGCTGAAAGAAGTGGCTAAATCACAATTAAAAAAAAAACATATATTATATTTATAAATATTTATAATTAAAAAGCAAGAGAAGAGTGACAGATTCTTAGAGATGAAAGAGTAGATGATGAAGATAAAATGCTAGGGGCAGCCTATATTTATACATATAATTTAGGGTTACGAATAGATGATGCCCTAGCCCAGCCCATTAGTTCAAATGGGCTTTGTTTATAGATACAAATTTGATGGGTATTTAAAAGCCCAAGAACCTTATCCAGATCAAGCCCATTAAAATTGGTCTCGTCCTTATGAAATTACTGGTCCTACATGTATAGGCTAAAATTTACTAATTAATTAATTAATTAATAGGAAGAATTTAAAATGTCCCGGAGTCTAGGCGCAAGTCTTGCTCGATTACATCTGTGCCGCATTTCTTATATTTACCTAGGCTGGTTTTTATTTTTTTTTCAAATACCTTCGGACACCGAAAGCTGTTTATATGTATTAATCATAGTACCAGAATCATGAAATGCATGGAAGCAGGGGAGAAGAAAACTGTATCCTATACGGCTATATACTATTTGTTTCGAACCGAACCGAACCGAACCGAACCAAGTTCGTTGGTTAACCATGGCTACCTCAATTTTCAGCAGAATTTAGAACACAATGCAGTGACACGATAATGATTCTCTATGTATGTATGTGCAACAAAATCAACAAATGGACATACAGACTGACAGTACTGTCTTCGTCTCTTTGAAGACAATGCAACAACACATTGATTATGATTCTCTATGTATGTATGTGCAACAAAATCAACAAATGGACATACAGACTCGGGGTACTGTCTTCGTCTCTTTTGTGTTTACATGACAATTCAGCAAATCTCTATAGTAACGGTAAGAGGTGAACCAAACGGGGTTCAGTCTAAGTTTTGCTACTAATTTAAACATGCATATCTACTGCATGAAAACTTAGCTCCAGATTTCTGCGGCAGAAGATATGCATTAGATATAGATGATTTCTTACGGGAACCTGACTACAATGCAAGATATATCATCTTTACTCTCTCTCTTCAGAGCTTCATCCACTAATTGTTTTGATGCCTTCTGCGGGTCTCTTGCTTTTCTTGCAATATCAACTGCCTCTTCATTTGTCATAACCTGTACAAACCACATGATTACTTATATGAATGATTGAATGATTAAGTGCATATTTACACATGCAGGGTGATAAAAATGGTAATTTGCTACAATGATAACTTGAGGGAAAGATGCATAACCTTCCACACTCCATCACTTGCCAGAATAAGAACATCAACATCAGTTCCAATATCAGTATCTTGAATGTCAGGGTCAGATCGCAGATGTGTTTTAAGACTTTTATCTCCAAAAGCACGAGAAACTGCCAGCTGCCCGTTTACTCTTGGAACATCACCTACATGCAACATGCAACAGTTAATATTGATGTATATGTTAATAATAAGTGGCCGATGAGATTTGCATTTAGAAAACATAGGATAACAAAATCACAGACTACTGCTACTTGCTGCCATAATAAAATGACAACCATCACTCCACTGCATTTGCCTGTCCTCTAGATTAACAGTTGGAGATGGAAAGGGGACAGTACTTCTCATAATACACGTCTATGCATTCATTTATATGACTTGACAGTATGGAATAACGGATTTCTTTTCCTTTGTTAAATTTTAAAGAACAGATTTTAAAGTATAATAGTCTAAACAAAAACTATTACAAAATATAAGACTCGAGTATACAGAATTAGAAGCAGCAAAAAGCAAACAAAGGACATGACAACTACCAAACATCAGTAAATGGAAAATTAAAAACAAATAAGGATGAATTATAGAGCCTGCATGCATAGTCCATGACACCAGGCCTAGTATCACCAAGTTAAGCAGATTAAGAAGCAAAAAAAATTAATTTTGCTTCCCAGTCAAGGGCTTAATACATTAATAACCAATAGTTTTCTACTTTTGTAAGTAGATAAGATTGATTAATTATTACCCAACCCTCCCTTCTTTCTGAAATTTATGTTAGCATACTTTATTGAGTTCCACTTATGTCTATGCAAACACGTACTAACTTATAAACACATACTCCAAAACAAAAAATTACATATCTCAGTTTGTACATAAGTGAGAAGCCTGAAAAAGAAAATGAAGAAAGCAGAAGGGAATGACTGTAGTACAGAGAGAGGGAGGAACTCAGAACGAACTCAGAAGACGGAAACCCAAAAATTGTCCTTTTTCCCTTATGTAGGATCTCCTCACTTAAACGTCAACAGCCACTTTTGACATTACTTGTTGCAAGACTAGACCATATTTATACTAGTTTAAACCCATTGCCTATATATCAAAGAACCGCAGAAGTTGAATATATTTATAAAAAGGTCACGCAATGCGCGGTGCTCAACATATTTTTCACTGTGGACCCCCTCACCAGCCGTTTCCATTTTGATTTGTCAATATTAATTGTTAGTTATTTGCATATCTTGTTCTGGTAGGAAGTTTGTATGTCTTAATTTTCTAATTATAAAAATCTGTACTTCCTTTCCAAGTTGTAGGATAGTTATACAATTTTATAATCGGTAAACATTATTAATAAGTTTGGTACTATAGATTGTGAACTAAAACTTCATCACTAGGTCAAATCATGTCTTCCTTGCAAAGGTGAGTTCTCGGTCTTGTTCTTCTATTCATTGTCCTGCCATAATTGTATAATGACCTATTTGTCTCCCATGTTAAGCAATTTAAAAGCACAAGTGGTTGCCTTTCTTATGTGATACTAAGTAAGTAAGATCGGTTGATAGTGGCGGATCGAGATGAACAAAATGGTAGCTTCAGTGATATTGGTCCCGGAAGTAATAGAAAAGATGGTGGCATAGATTAACTTGGTAACAACAATGAAAGGAAGGTGAAAGCGAGTCAGTGAAAGGAGCGATAAAAGATAAACTAGAGATGGAAGACAGCAAGCACAATGGTTCTCTTGGCTACTCTTATAAAAATATAATTTATATATGTTTCTTAAAAGGTTCTGGATTTGTTTTGGTGACACAAACTACTGAAGCCTTTCTTACCGCCACCAATAATGATTTTTTTAAAAAGGCATAATAATCAGTCAAGTAACAGAAAAGCGGACATTTAAGTAGTTTTTTCACAGTGTAGCAGTAAAAGATTGTACTTCACAGGTGGATACATAGAGAAAACACAGAAATGGCAAGCAACATGATGGCTATCATGACATGTGCATTGTTTCCGTCTACTGGACAATACCAGCAACACAGTCAACAAGAAGTGACGTCAAATTTGTTTCTAAGAAACACGAGAAATCCTATTTTGCAATAAAATCAATGTGTACGTATTCAAGAATAAGACAATTTTTTTGTATCTCAGTTCACTTTTTAACATTCCTACATGAGTACGTGTTGAGGAATCAAAAGTTTGACCAAAACAACTGTAAGCTCTAAATTTTATGGAACCCGCCAAGTGCTAACATTTGGCCTCATATGATGCAACTTTTATCCTGACAAATCTGGATAGTAAGGCCAGTGGTATATCTTTTATTACCGAAATGCATGTAGACACGTCATATAAACCCTACAAGCTGCAAACGAACACTAATACAAAGATGCCCTATGTCAACCTCAACAAAGTACCAGGCTACCAGCTAAGATATAGAGTATCACATTTTTATGAAAATAATAAAGTAACCACCTGCATGAGCAACTTGTTATAGGAAACTACAAAGGTCACTCCTTGCAAGAAAACAAGTACAGAAAAGAAGAGAAATTTAAACCACTTTTATACAAGAAAGTTGTTTCAGTAAAGAACCTGGCATGTTTGAGACAAAACCTCCTTTATTCTCAATGCTTCCTCGTTCTGTGTTAGGTTCATGGTCAACCGTCATCGGGATTGCCTTACCTCCCCTAGAAAGAACAGCTCGTGAATCGCCAACGTTGGCAACCCACAACCTCCGGCCATTTATCACAATCGCTGTAACAGCAGTAGATCCGCCTCGCCCCAAGTTGGAACTGTTCGAGAGAATCGCTTGGTCTGTCTTCTCATAGGCATTCAGTATTGATCTCATCGGGTCAGTCCAAAATTGTTCCTGAAGAACATGAACCCACAAGATTAATAACAATTCCCTGTCAATAAAGCTTATCTCCGAAGAGCCACCAACCATAGATAAATTTCTTTCTTTACCTCAACTTACCTCCTTCAAGATATTTCCAAACAAATGCTTCTGTAGATAAGCCGGAACACTGTCCCCCATATGACCATCGTAAATAGCAAACATCCCAAGTTCGCTCTCACCTACCTTCATAAACTTAGCAACATGATAATCCTCCATGGGATGAGAAGCGTGCCCTTTCACTAGGCTGTACCCATATTTAATTTGACCGGCACGACTTTTCCCCTTACCAGAATCATAGGGTGACTGGCCTCCAACACACTAAACAGCAAAAACAATGGATATTGTTACAACAAAGGAAAACTTACATGCAATCACTGAAAGCAGTACTGACTTGCCATAAGGATGACGGAAGGAATAACTGAAACTATGCAAAACATATATGCAAGTAGGCATTTGCTGATGAAAATACAAGAAGACGTAATGATGGTCCAATTGCATAATCCCCATGTAGTACATTTAACGGAAACAAAAAATAAATATGGCACTAAATGACATGGGCAGCATTTAACTGTTAGAAGATATGTCTATAATTTAAAGCGATATATGATGAAGAGCGATAAACAGACCTCCACAAAAATGGTACATCATCGTGGAACTAATAAATTTCCATGATTTTCCTAAGAATACCTTGTAGATCCTTATCTTGTAGTGACACAAGATCATCGAGTGCCTTCTTAAATGCATGCAAGGTAATGTGACAAATATACAATGTTAATGGAGCATTAATGATTACGCAAATATAAATTCACGCCTTTGCAGCATACGAATGAAGATAACACATATAGGTAATGGAGCATTAATGATTACGCAAATATAGATTCCTGCCTTTTCAGCATACGAAATGAAGACAACACATATACACACCATAAAAACCACAAACAACAAATTTAGTCTCTTTTGATGATGAAAACCATAGTAAACCTAATCACTACTTATTCAACAAAAATGTCAAGCAAAGCTGTTGCTCTTCAATCATAACCACAAATACAACATTCAAACAAGCAAAAAAAATCAAAATTCTTCATAACAAACCACAAAATCATCTTCAATTATCATAATTCTCATTTCATAGCACCAAACAAACTCAAAAAACAAAGGGATCACAGCAAGATCAAAACTTTACCTTAAAACAAGCCATCAAAACAATCTTTCAGCTCAAAGCTTGCACCTTTTCGAGTTTAATCTCAACATCAACCACTTGGGCCTTCTCAAAATCACCTTCCAAGAAAAACCCACCTCCAATTCACCACCTAAACATCAAAAACAACAACACAGAGTACTTAAAAACCCCTTTAAACCCCAAAAATCAAATCTTTTAAAAAAAATCATACAAAAATAAAAACTCAAAATTAATGCAAATTACAAAAAGGGTATTCAAGAAATTTCCTCACCGACCGAAAGCCCGAAAGAAACGGCTCAAAGGGGTTGATTGCTGAACTCACTTGATTTGACACTATACATACAAGATATATATCAAATAAAAAAAAATAAAAAAAGGGGAAAATTTATGAGATGGACAAATGTCAAAAAAGATATATATACGTGGTGTGTATATACACACTGTAAATATATGAAGGAGGGAGAATTACAAGAGAAGATTCAGAAATTGACTGGTGAAGGTGAAGATTAGAGGAATGTATGTAAAAATGAAAGAGTCGTTGGGGTTGACTTTTTTAGATTCGAGTTGACTTTGTTTTTAATATTTGATTGTTTCAAATAGGTGGACAGATATTGTTTTTGGATTGATTATATCTGTTTTTAAGCTTGATTTAAAAATATAAAAAAAATGTCCATGTCTTTCTAATTCTTCTAATCTTTTTTGCTTTACTGATTTTTGTTTTCATGATCATGAGAATTTATTGTTTTATCTTTTGGTCTTGCAAATTTATATCGGCCCTATTTCTTGACAATCGGGTATCAAATAAGTTTTATCTAACACGGTATCGGATCTATATTTAAAGGATCCGGATTAAATTTTTTTTTTCTTGCTTTTCACTATAAATTTTTACGAATCGAATTTTTTCCTTTCTGCTGAACTTTAATGGACCCCTAAAATATTAATCAAAGTTCTGAATCAGATAAGGTTTATTTGACGTATACATTATATATTATAATGGCATGAGGATGGACAAACAAGTAGTGCATCTCCAACAAAGTCATCTTTGTGTGCGTTCAAAATATCATAAATAATAATTTTTTATTTATTCCTTCGTTTATATCACATTTAACATTCTTCAAGTTCAATAGAATAGTTGGCACCTTATGAGCTGTTTAAATGGTCCCCAAATAAAAAATATAAAAATAGATGTAATATAATAGGTATGAACAATATATACTTTAAATTTTAATGCAATTATTAAGATTTTTTTTCATTTAAAGTAGGTGTCGAGAGGATGTCAAAAGTTGAAAACTTTTAATATATTCATGTTAAAATGCGTGCCGGATAATATTTCACAAATATTAACAATTGGGTGGATGGAGGGAGTATGTTAAAAGTAGCAAATTTTATCTGGGCATTATAGTTATTATTTTAATATAAAATATTAAGTATCTTTAAAAAGTAAGAATATTTTCTGAGTAAAAAATGGCTTAAAATTATTTATATTGTGTCATTTTCTATTTCTCATCATGCAAACTTATATGCAAAGGAGAGTAAAGAGTATAAAAGTGGCTAATTTTTTTGTAAAATAACAAAATGTTGGCTCGGCTTAAAAATGATAGGTTGATGGTCAAATTTATTTTTCGTCTTTTAAATAGGTAGCGCCCGTCAAGTTCAGTTAACTATGCACTGTTAAATAAATAAAAATACATTAAATACATGATGGTAGCTACGTTTTACCCCATTTTTTAATTATTGTCTAGACAAATAAAATTATTTTCTATAATCGATATACTTGATATGAATTGAAAAAGAGAAAAATACGAAGAATTCGAACCTAAGATACTTGTTAAAGAAAAAAAAACTTAAATGGATATTTTCAGTACAAATTTAAGGTTTATACAAAAAATTCTTGTTTTGATTCAATGAAACAAAAAATAATATCTATAATTTTTAGTAATAAGCGAAGTCACTTTTAATTAAATAATAAAATTGTCCAAATCCTATATTACTATAATACATATATTTCCCGTAGAACTCTATATTATTTTTAGTGAAATAATGAAATTATTTTGAATCATACTGTACTTACAATATATCTATTTCCTGCAGAATTCTATATTATTTTTTAACGAAATATTAAATTTGTTGAAATAATATTGTAATTGCAATTCTCTTATAAATTTAACAAATAAATAGATTACTTTGGTTGTAATTGAAATAATAAATAAATATATTACACCGATTGTTTCATTTCTTTTATAAATTTAATAAATTTTCTTGGTCTCCCGGTTCTCACAAGTTATCTTCTAGTAAATCATAATATACTGATACATATTCATCATTGTTATTGTATAAAATAAGATATAATAACAACTTTTTATTTAAAAATTTTGAAACTCGAATATGCTAATATTTTGAAAATATATGCAAATTTTAGCCATCATTTTGTAAATATTTACACTTCACTTTTTAAAATTCAATGGTAGATGGTTAACGACACGCGTCATTTTAAAAAACGGGAGTAAAATATAACCTTCAATTTATTATTGTTAAACTCGGGCCAATATTTTAATAATTTATCAATACTCTCCAAAAGAATCTTTTAACTATGACTACGAGAATGGTGGTAAGTCATGTAAGTATATAATATTTTTAGGTAATAGCTAGATTTTGAATAGTATGAATACATTATATTGAAGTGTGAGTGATCCCATTAAATTAAATTAATCCGACCTTTTTTAGACAGATTACATATCAATAAAAAAAATTATACAACTTTTGTTCTATTATAATATGCCGGTATAAATTAATATTTTACTTAAATAAACTTTTATATATATGTTATGAGAAGAGTATCGGATTTTAAGAATATTTTTTATATTTATATTTGATTGAAAATATTTAAATTGTAATTTCTATTATCTATGTTTATAATTTTTTATAAATTATGAAAATTTTAGATATATAATAAGAGTATTTTTTTCCAAATAATAAAATATGTAAATTGATTTGAATCAAATATCCTTTAAAAACTCTTAAAATGCTATTAATATTTTTCAAATAAATATAAATTATTTTTTAATATTTAGAATTAAAAATTTTATAAACCGCACTCTCCATTACGTATGCCATGTTCATTTCGGGGGCACTCAAACTTAATATATTGTTAAATTTGGGGGCACAAAGTTGGAAATGATTTTATCCTTCCTAATATTTCATTAACGTTTTCTTGGTTGCTAATTGTGTGAAAGTGTTTATTTCATATACAATTTACAATAGAGAAATGCTAGAGTCCCCGAAATGGTTCCCAAAACCGTTCCCGAATGCTGAGTTGTCAGTATGTGATAGGTTGCTTTCTCATAAATGATATGAACTCATCGTGTATCAATATGAGCCCCACGAATAAAAACACGCCACGTGTCATTCGGACTACTTTTGGGAACAATTTAGGGTATGTAGCACTGCTCTTTACAATATAAGTGATGGAACCAGAATTTTAAAAAATTGGGACTAAAAATAAAATACTATCAACTAATCACGACTCAATAAATATTATCAACTAATCAGGGCTCGATAAATCATTATTATGATCCGTTTGGGAACCTGATTTTATTTGAAACTAGGACAATAAGCCGCGCTTCGCGGCGGCAATATATTAATATTTTAAATGAATTATTAAATATTAATAATACAACAGCTTTTTAATATATTTTTCGACTATATTGAATATAAAATAATAAACATAAATTACTTAAATTTAAATATCAAGAATACTTTTTATAATAAAATATTCTCAATAATAAACCAATCTCAGAAACTAACTGATCCGTAGCATCCTCGTTCTTCCCGGGCAAAAGGCTGCGTTATAAAATCATAAATTCAATTAATCATTCTAAAATCATAAAACCAATCAAACAATAACATACAGTTAAAGACTTAACAAAACAAATAAAAAAATAACGTTTGAAACACAAGTGTAATGAAAGTAACAAACATGAATTACTTAAATTTAAATATCAAATAACACCTTTATAATTAAATAGGCTCGATAATAAAACGAACCTCCAAAACTAACCNNNNGAAGCATTCTACAATCATAAAATCAATCAAACAATAACATACACTTAATGACTTAACAAAACAAATAGTAACAAAACTATCATAATATGCAAAATAAAGTTTGAAACACGAGTGCTAATGAAAGTAACAAACATATATTACTTAAATTTAAATATCAAATAGTACCTTTATAATTAAAGA
>PHNY01043745.1:24933-63284 GCA_003724115.2 Anethum foeniculum
GTAAGTATATTGATTGATTCTGAATATTTCATCACATAAGCTGTTTAAAAATTTGGATTTAGATTTTATCGGTTTGGATTATTATGATCGATAAATCATTTTCTCTTTAGATTTCATTTTATTTGAAATCTAGTATATTCAAATATTAGTTATTTGAAATTCTGAATTTCATTTTGTAAATTTGGATTTGGATTTCTTTTTATTTGAAATTCAGTACATTTAGATTTCATTTTATTTGAAATCTAGTATATTCAAATATTAGTTATTTGAAATTCTGAATTTCATTTTGTAAATTTGGATTTGGATTTCATTTTATTTGAAATTCAGTACATTCAAATATTAGTATAATTGAAATGACAACTCAAATCCTATCATTTGAAATCTATTATTTCAAATGAAATAATGAAATGGAGGTTTGCAAACGCCCATTTCAACTAAAAATCGAGATTTGAACAAAAAATTTAATCAAAATTATTTTTTACTGAATTCCAACTAAAAAATCGAGATTCGAAAAATAAAATATCAACCAAAAAGTTTTGCACTCCAGGTTCCCCCCTATTGTGAATTAGTTATGTTACTACTGGTCTGATCTCTTGCCAAGCTGAAACTAAAACTAGGTGGTCACATCTCTGTGCAAAACTACAAATTTTAGTCTTTTCTTTTTCACATTTGTGTAAATGTCGTCAATGGTGAATTTGTGCCAGTCCATTTCTACTAATGTTTCTAATATATGATATAGTTCTTGTCTTTGTAGTGATTATAAAGCAGGGGTTGAACATGCTGCTTTCAATACATATTACACAGTTATTATCATGGTACTGATTTCTGTTGGAATTCTGACAGAGATTTCTCTGTTGCGGCCCGACTAAAAGCAACAAGTTAATTTGATTGATAAACTGTAAATGCTGGGAAACATGGCATACATAGTTCATGAGATTGATAAGGTAAATTCATACAGACGTCTCTGATTACAGATGAGTCTGATACTGAGGTTATGAACATAAGAGCTCAGCCGGAATTATTTATTAGGAAAGATGGAAACGTTAAAACTTGCGTTCTCTGTTTATAGTTCGATCTTGAACAGTAGTAGAGGAATTTCAATAAGATCAGATGTTTTCTGGAAGATATTAGTTTGAGGAACAGTTTATCGGTATTTAACTAGCGTTTTTGAAGTTCTAGTCTTAGTTATCAGAAGAAATCATGCTAACTAGCGTTTTTGAAGTTCTAGTCTTACTTATCAGAAGAAATCATGCTAAATAGTTTACTCGATTATGCTAAAAATGCATTTTGAAGTCCTGGTATTACAAAATCCGAAGATATCACGATAAATCATTTGTTAGATTATGCTCAACTCCTCTAGAAAATTTGTATAGATATTTGAAATCTGTCATAATCCACAACTAACATATTATCAGTTCAAATTCTTTAAAATCTGAGAATGAAAGTGAGATAAGATCGAAAAATGAACACAAAAGAACAGCTTAATAGAATTGTTTGTTATTATTATTATCATTATAACATTTGAAGAACATAATTGATCTGAATGATTATAGACATTCATAAACTGGAAGTGCAGGCTCCACAGACATGTGCATATCGATCTTACTAGCTATATATATTATGGCGAGTAATGCGAATTGGTAGACCTTCCACTGGTATCGGGAAAGAGTGAAGAACTATCTTCTCCTGGGGATTGACTATCTCCAGTTTGAATCTTGTGACAATGTTATATATAAACACCAGAACTTCAAGTCGAGCGTACTCTTTTCCACAACACATTCTAGGCCCTCCGCCAAATGGTACAAAAGTGTACGGAGCAGGTCCTTTTCCTTCAAATCTTGTTGGATCAAAATTTTCAGGATCCGGAAAGCATTCTGGATCCTTGTGTGTTGTGTATGCTGACCAACATGCCTGCAAAAGAATCAAGTAAAACTTACAAATACAACGTTTCGTAGATGATTGATAAAACCAAACCAAACCAAACTAAACATACCCGGTAAATGAGTCATAGAGTGAATTATTGCATAAAATGTAGGTAGGTACCTTGTATCCCTTTGGAATGGTGAAGCCAGAAAATGAAACATCGGTGACAACCTCTCTAAAGCCGGAAAATGAAGAATTCATGATTGTGAGCCTAAGAGATTCACAAACAACATTCCACGAGTATCTCATCTTCTGAATATCTTCCCACTTTAACAATTCCCCCTCTCCTTTCAGTTCTGCTATTTTCATTAATTCTGTAACATAGTTTATCATCACTTGGTCTCTTAATCAACAGTTGAGCCAAACACTTAGGCAAAAAACAAGCAAACTAATTGATAAACTATTTCTCGTATTTATAAAGAGTGTAGATTGTACGTACCCTTGTAGACCTCGTCATAAATATGTGGAAGCTCTGCAAGATACTTGAGCACAAATGAAACAGCAGTGCTGGTGCTCTCATAGCTAGCGACAAGTAGGCCAATAATATTATTCGATATCTCCTTTTCACTCATAAATTTTCCATTTTCATCTGTCAGGAGCAGCATTCGAGACAAAATATCAGTATAAGATGGCGATGTTTCTTTTTTCTCCATTATTTCCTTTCTCCGCCTGGTAATGATCTTCTCAAGCTCCTCGCGGACAAATTTCCCAGCCTTAACACCTCTACTATAGGCAGTACCAGGCAGATTAATTGGAACAGAGAACATTCCAGATGTAACAAGTGCAAACTGCTTGAACATCTTAGTTACTTTCTCAACGTCGATTTCATTGACAAACAATCTACAAGCCAAACTAAATGTGTGCTTCTTTGACAAAGGATGTACCTTTACGACATCATTACCATCCCAATCCAACTCTACGTGCTCTCGTGCCATGGCATCCATCACAGGGATGTAAATTTTCAAAGCCTCTGGCTTTAGAATCTCATGTGCAAAACGATGTATCACTGCTGACTGGTCCAAAGGAATGTGCAAATACTCGGGATCAAACAAGATCTTCAGCACAGTATCCGGCCACCATGATTTGATTAGTTTTGTATAGACAAACTTATTCCCCTGTGCTCCACAAAACACAGCCATTTTTTGTCGAAAAATACTAGTTTGAAATACATCTGTGGAGTAACATCTCCTTTTTTCACTTATAAATTGTTGAGTACCTAATGAAACATACTTAAAGCTTTCTCCAACCACTGGCCATCCACCTGATCCTGGTGGAACCCTTATGTTTGAATGTACATTCTTTGGTTTTAGCCATACCACAAAAATTGATACAGGAAGAATCAACAGCAACAGGAATATGCATGAAAATAAGCTCATAGCTGGTGTGAGCATAGCGATTTTAGCCTTTTAGGTGTGTTCGGGTGCATATAAAAGCAACACAAAATGAATCTGTTTTTATTCCGTTAACAGGAATTTGGAGGGATAACAATGAATTTAAGAAAGTCCAAAGATTGTACACGCAATTAAGCAATGCTTTTACATAGCTAAAAATGAAGCACATTAAAACACAACAATTATACAAGTTACCCGCCAGTTGGTTGAGACCGTGACTTAGGAGCTTAGTAAGTGGAGTGCTATGCTCAGTGGGTACGAGTATACTAGCAATCCTCCCGATTAGTGGAGATGCGTTCAAAGGCCCACGAGTGTACTAGCAGTCCTCCCGATTAGTGGAGATGCGCTCAAAGGACACCGAGTTATCAAATACAAAAAAAACAATTATACAAGTTATCCATTTATACTATAAATTATACGATATTATTACTGTATTTTAAGATTTGTATACTCTCTCGTTTCGTTATACACCATATGTTACATGAGTTCATTGAATAAAATCGAAGAATAAGTAATTTATATTTTAGTGACCAATTTGATTTAACCCATTACGGATATGGAAAGTTTCTAATGCTAACATATACAAATACGTATTTGGAAAGTAAACATATATAAAGTGTGATTGAGAATGATGTTGTACTCTACTTTGAAACAGCAGTTCACCTTGATTACAAAAGAAGTTTTTGTCTGAACGTTCTGAAAGGGATGTATTTAATTTGGATTATTTAGCATTTATTTGGATTTGCGATGTGTAGCTTATTTAATTGATATCTCAAAAATACATTAAATTGATATCTCAAAAATACATTAAATTTTTGAGATACCAGCATTTAAATTCTTTTGATGGTATTCAATTCAATCAGGATTTTAAATATATACTTAAAATTCGATGATATTTATTTAAGATTATTCAAAACTCATTAAAATCTAAACAGAAACTACATATACATGTTGCACGAAAATTACTCGTCCTTTCTATTATTACATATTATTACTCGTCCTTTCTTTTATTACTCGTCCTTTCTTTTATTTCGAGTAATTACATATATCTGTTCCACGAAAATTATTTTTAAATACTTTTGATGATGTATATATTTTCGAAAAAATTGTATGAGATTTTTATTGCGCAATTCTAATACTGATGACGCATATATTTTTGAAAAAATCTTACGAGATTTTTATTTCGAAAATTTTGTGAATATTTTTAGAAGATCATACGAATTGCATCTTTCCAAAAATAAATATTTATATGAGACACATAATTTAAAGAAAATGTTTTACAAAAAAATAAGTATCGCGAAATTTTTTAAATTCGCATATTTGTTATTTATTATTTATTATTGTGTTTTAATTGTGTTCAAAATATTTCTCATATAACGTCGCAATAATACGTATATGTCAAAAATATTTTAAATTTGCATACTGAAATTGTCAATTAGGGCAACCTGGGCAAGCTATGAGTCCCACTATTCTAAATGCTTAAGTAAAAAAGTCAGCGACCTTCTGGATTATACAAGACATGCCCTTTTAGGAAATTCATGGGGCAAACTTACATTTTTTGAAGACCCTACACCCTCAAGAGAACAGGGTAACACTTACACTATTGAAGGCATCGGTCACCTACAGGGGGACGACGGTAAAATTTATAGAACCTCGCTCACCTACACGGGGGACGACGGTAAAACATATTAAAGGCCCAGCCCACCAACTCGGGGGCTCAGGATTTAACACAGACACATCCTTACGAGGAGTCAGCGTCACTTGAATAGTGTGTACGCTAACTTGGGCTATATACAATACGCCAATGTCCTAACTTGACAATGAAGACCGTAATGAATTTCAAAACGATATTACTTCTACTCGCACTTTTGAAAACCTTGGCAAATAAATATATCTTATATTGGTTCTTGCATAGTTTCGTATTTGCATTCGCATACGGATTTACGGGCACTGTAGTGCTCCATATTTTTTACTGATCTATTATTTTTAGTTGTTTCAGTGACTCAAGAAATTTAAAAGATCGAAGAATGATTAGTTCTCCACTGCAGTAAGCTACACTGAAGAAATGAGAGCTTATTGTTATGCCATATTTTGGCATAGTTAATATCTCCCAAATTTCTAATATTTATTAATTATTAATTCCCATTAATAATTATTATTTATTCCTCAAATAATATCATCTCTCTAAAATGAGGAAAGAATCAATCTCAATCAATCAATAACGGAAAAATATCTCTCAACGATATCCTTCAAATCAGGAAGATATCACAATGCTAAGATTAAATTAGATAAAATCTGTAATTGTCCACATTAACGAAGTTTATCCCTAAAGTCTCTTAGGGATAAACAAAATTTTGCATAACTGTGTGGGTTTGATCCAATATAAATTGGTACATAGGCATCTTGGCTAAAGAGATCCGATACAACGAAAGCCCCTCTATTTTTTACAAACCCTAACTCCTAAAAAAAACCATTCATTAATAAATCGCTCTACTATTTCAGCGACCTCCAATTTCGTGTTGTTACGAAATTTCTCCAACAACAAATAACATATCTCTATTAACACTTATGTCAAATTTAAAAATGATATTAACTCGGCTTCTTGAGCATATAATTGCAACTCTTTGTGGAGTTTGATCGACCTAAAAAATTTAAAAGGCCGATCGAAAAATTAATTGATGACGATGATGATTGCAGTAATGGTAAATACGTTGTCTTTGAAGGCGTAGTGGCGACAGATCTGGAGAAAAATGTATGCTCGATAGAGTTATGATTTACGATGGTGATTTTTTTTTTGAGTTTCATTGATGTTATATAAGACATTTTATCGTTTATGTTGATTTTTTGATGACTCGAGGATGATTTTGGTGATTCTGAGACGTGTTTACGAAGATCGTGTTGACAATAATGATGGTGACTTATTTAAAAATATATAATACTTTGAAAAACATTGTTAATTTTTTTTCTAAAAAGGAAAACATCCTCAATTTTTTTTAAAAAAAATACAAAAATCCTCATTACTTGTTTTTATTTAAATTTCACCTTTCAAATCAGGATTTTATTTATTTTCTGAAACTAAAGATTAGAACTTGTTCCATACTATGAGGAGTTAAAATTTCATATTTAGATTTAAAACATTTCCTTAGCATAATCTGTAAATATGTTAAGGCAAAGTTTGTTACTTGAAATGCTTATGTGGATTTTGTCCATTTTGTAATGAGTTTATAACTATATATAGTGTTGTTTATAACTAATAACATTGGAATGTTTGTGTAGCATGGTACTAGCGAGAACTGTATATGTTTTTATCACTCAAATTTATTTGATTTATTTATATTGGTTATTTAATTATTCATATTAAATATATTGAGTGAATTAGTTTTATAATTAGGCTCTAAATATATTTCACAATATTAATATCATCTCATAAGAATAATATAAATAATAAAAATTAAAACCCTCTTTGTTTTATTTATGTTTATTTTTTCATATCGGTTAAATAGAAGAAGAGTAATGCCTATATAGTGAGACATATACATCTTATTTTATTTTGTGTGAGCCAATTTCTCATTCCTCATAAAGGTTTTGAGGTAAATTGAGTGATAATTGTTAAGCTGGACTGTGACGGAGTTGCTTTGTATCATCAAAAAATCATCACGGTATGTCAATGCACTACGGTGGATAATAGTTTCTTCAAAAACAGTCATGTCTCTTGAAGACTTGGTGGACCGCATAATAAATTTTTTTACCTTTCTCTTTAATTTATTATTGTTAGTGATTATTATTTTATTTTACCTTCATTAATTGTTTCATATTACCAGCCCTTACCTCTATTTTTCGTAAGTTACCAATTCTCTTAGATCCTGAAAAGAAGAGTACACAAAAATTAAAATTAAAAACTTAAAATTGAGGAGACAAAATTTGAACGGTAAGCAGTCGAAATGAATATAAAACTCTATCAACTCAAGAGCTGTCTATCCTTGCATTTGACACCATCCCTTGTCTCTTGTTTTGCCTTAGCTCCAATGATAAAAGTCTCCAGAGCATGCCTTGCAGACTGCAAATCAACCTGGACAAAGCATATGACCTGCAAGCTAGTCATTTTGTGAGTGATTTGGATAAAGTTTTCGGGTTTAAGTTTGCAAACATCTCGATCGTGCTTGCTGAAGGAAAAACTAAAAGATCGAAGAATATATAAATAAATAAGAATGAGATTTATTTCGTAGAGACGATTCTAGTTATCCTTATGTCACTAAGAACATTAATGTTATTTCAAAGCATAAGACTTTTGGCATATTCTTTAGTTTTTAGACAAGTGATTGAAACGAGGAATAAAGAATAAAGATGAGCATCTTATTATTCTTCTTCTAGGAACAAATGATCATAAGAAACTAAACATATATTAGGGTGAGGTGATGATCCAGGCACAAAGAATTTTTGTAACATACTATGCCGCGATAAAAGACCGTATTTACACCAGAAACCTTACTTTATGCGTACCGTGGCATTTTCATGCGATATGATATGTTGTAGCATACGTCTGCTGTAGACCGGAGCCCCATATATTAAAATTATTTTTTGTCATCTATTGAATCCAGAACTGCAGGGGGCATCTCAGAACTGGTTTGTTTCTTAGTTTGGAGTTTCATATTTACCCTTGACACTAAATCTGCATGGTTAGTTGTAATTTCTTTATGTTCAGTTATCAACTTGCCGCAACTAATATATCCTAGTCAATTCTGTTTGATGCCAAAACATAGCTTGGCCGGCTCAAATTGCAGAAGAGACTGTATAGTAATGGAATATATATTGCATGATGCTGTCCGTGAACAGAGAAAGTAGACTGTGATATAAAAAAAAAATAGCAAATGGGTACGTCAGTATTTAAATTTTATTTTAAATAACCGTATCTGGGAAAAGTATTGACGGTATTAGATATTTAGGATTAAATTTGTAAATGACTGAGTACAAAGTAGAAACTAATGTTCATCCTTACTCAACACCTCTTGACGTAGTGGTATCTCCCTCGCTTCTTTTACGGGATGTCGAGGGTTCGTACCTTGTCGAAGACAAGAAGGGTGCGTTAGTGTATAACTAGCAAAAAAAAAAAAGAAACTAATGTTCATCCTTAATCTGTGAAATACGAATTTCAAATTATTAGACTCAAATTATTAAACTTAATTGAGCATGAGACTTGGTCTTGAATTCTTAAACAGAATTTTAAGTTCTGAATTAATCTACATGTTTTAAGCATTATCTGAAAAGGTCTAATGGACCAACAAGTTTCTGTCAAGCAATTGCTGCATGCCAAGTCTCACTAGGAATTTGACATATTTGTAGTAAAATATCTTATGTCAATTTTAAAACCAAGCAAAGCTCACATATGTAAAGCCAAGTGAAGCTCTTATATATAAAGTAGCAAGTGGTGGTCTTTACTGGAAGACTTGTAGCTGGCCTGCAAAAGTTGAGCAATGGCAAATACACCTTCAACCACTTCTAGCATGTCACCGAAACAATATCTGCCAACTTCTTTCTCCATAATGGAACAAGGAAAACGCAGTCGAACACACAAATTCGCTGCAGCTGCGTTTTCTGTTTCTGTTTCTCCGAATTACTTCCAGATGGTAATGTCTGAATTCATGAGTTGCTTCTGGTTAACCATTGTAACATGCACACCATTTGATAACTGTTTGTCTCAAGTTACAAGTCATGTTATGACTGTCAAGTTACCAATTCTATTGATGTGCTAAAGAAATGACATGTAGGGTTACTAATTCTCTTAAGTGTTAACACCTTAATGTATTACAATTTAGAAAGGAAAACTTGATAGTTATTATACAATTTTGTGTCAATTCAGATATCCTTGGATGTACATCTCATGATTACGTGTGTCCTTTGATGTTTATAGATCGTTGCAGAGTTCATCGGAACATACATACTAATTTTCGTAGGCTGTGGAAGTGCTCTGACTGACAGAAAATTGAGCCTTACAATTGTGGGTATAGCATTGGCATGGGGGTTTTCTCTGATGGGAGCAATATATGCAGTTGGGCACGTCTCTGGCGCCCACTTCAATCCTGCAGTCACAATTGGTCTTGCTGCTGCTCGGAGGTTTCCATTTAAGCTTGTGAGACTTCTCTGAGTTTGGAATTTTCCTTTCTGTTTCAAAAAAAAACCCGTCTTTCTTTACTGAATCGTGCTAGGAATTATGTTGTTGCAGGTGCCCATGTATGTTTTGTCGCAGTTACTGAGTGGAATAATTGCATGTCTCACTCTTAGAGTACTGTTTAATTACCAAGAGGATGTGATCCCAATGACTACTCAGTATTCTGATCCAACTACAGATCTTGAAGCTATTGCCTGGGAATTTATAATCACATTTTTTCTCATGTTTGTGATCTGTGGGGCTGCAGATGATGATAGAGCTGTATGATTCTTTCTAGTTGTGCTTATATTACATTCACAACCACACACATACATATAGCAGAATGATACACCTATAGATTCTTTCTACTGCTCAATTAAACATCCAGTTTCTCATTTTCATTAACATGATCGAAACAGAACAAGGGGCTTGCTGGAATTGCCATTGGAGTAACACTCGTGTTTAATGTTCTCTTAGCCGGGTAAATAATATCTTAGAAATCGAGCTTCAGTTTGTTAAAGATGAGCACACACAAGTGTTTTAATGAGGTTTGCTGAAACTGTTCATTTCACAGGCCTATCACAGGAGCTTCTATGAATCCAGCAAGAAGTATAGGCCCTGCTATTGCTGCAGGCGAATATAAAAATTTGTGGGTGTTTGTTGTGGCACCAATCCTCGGTGCAACAACCGCAGCCCTGATATACAATCTTCTCCGGTTACCAACAGTCCAGAATGAAGAAGAGAGCAGCACCAGGAGTGTATACAATGACCTTTACATGCAAAATGGCATCTGACAGATGCATTGACAAGGAGATTATATGTATGTTATGGCATTCTTAAACGTTGTACAAGCATTGAACTTGTTCTTACAAATTACAGAAGCATCGTGATATAACTACTAGTTTATAGGTATTATATTGACATAGGCACAATTTTTTTTATTGTCATTCTTGTATCTGTTCTCAACTCAAACGCTTAAAGTGTAACTGATTCAGAAATCTACAAAATATTTGCAAATATAAGCTGTGAATATACATGTACATGTAACAAGCCTATGAAATGGTACATCAATACAGATTCTTTCACATCTAAGAAATGAACAATGTAGCGAATAAGTGTGTGGAATAATAATATTTTCCTAATTGAAAAATAAAAAGCACAAACCCAATTTTATTACAGGAATGCACATGCCCTAGAAGAGTTAAGACACTCTTTAGCCTTTTGTCTGAGACCTGTGGTTACTATACAGCACAAGCGCAGATATGGTACAACACGGAGCAAAGGAGAAATTCAGATGAGGTTTCTGCCTCTTTCAAACATTTCTATGAAAAATCCTTCAACTATTGAACTGCTAAGACGAAGGGTGAATGAAGATCAACCGAGGTGTGTTTCATAGTTCCTATGGCTGTAGAACTTCCTCAATCATCATATTACCACCTGGCTAGTTGTCTTCCATGTGTAATGTTTACCTGCCAATAATTGAACAGATTCAGTAATTCTTTTACTATGAGAAGAATAGCTGCTAGGAGGCAAATTTTTAAATGAAGGATAAGATCTCTATGTTGGCTACACATCTGGATACAAAAGAGTGATGTCTAACAGCACATTCAGCAAGCAGAAAGCTACAAACAACTTCACAAAAATATCAAAAGGAGCACGGGAAAGAATTTATTAAGATGCTGCATCTGAAGATAGATTAAGATGTTAACTAAACAGAAATCATATGAGTTGGTATATGATTACAAAAATCTCAGAATTGGTACCATATACTACCTACGAAAATGCCTACAGCCTCTACATGCACTGATAATCTACAACTGTAAAATAAGATGTAAGATGTAACAAATATAGTTTTACTTGATAAAGTTTCCCCCTGCATTTACATAGCCTGTGGAAACTAGTTGGGAAAAAAATTATTTAGAATTTGTATTAAACATCATACAGCCGCATTAAGAAAAAATAGTTGCACACATATTTATGTCCAGTGTACCATAGGGGGGTATATAAAATTTTGTTTTAGATCCAAAGGGTGGTTACATGCTAAAAACATCAATCTAGGCATGCTTGATTTGCTTGATACTTAAAACGGTAATTAAGCTCTTTGTTAAGGAACCACTTTGCAGAACAAGCGGATAGATCCCTGAGTTTAGCCATTCTAAAACTATAACTTGATCTCACATGTACTCAGTAAACTTCCTTTAAGATGAGATTTTAGTACATATATGTTGCTGGTTAAAGGGTAGATAAAGTCACTGTAAACCAGTCATTTCGGCCTAAGGGTACTGATCCCTGACCTCATGGAACTACTTACAGCTAGTTACCACTATGGCGTACATATAATATTCGTTTGATTAACTTTTCACAGGTATCACCACCAAGACATAGATGTTAGCTTATTTTTCTAATATTTAAGATTCTGCTTACCCTGTTTGAGAAAGCCGTTGTGTCCAGTTCATTACTTGGTGAGATTGTGGATGCCTCTGCAAGAAAGGATTTTCTTCACCGACATACTGCTCAGAGTAACTGGAAGCTGGAGGAGACCATACTGGAACCACTCCTCCATCTCTTTCTCTCCTAATAGTACTACTAGAAGAGTCTGCTGTGGAATCTTCAGTATCCCTCAGCGCCATTGCAATATTAAAATGTTGCAGATTATTAACTTGATTAACTATATCTGTCCTTGGTTGCTCGTCCATATTAAGATTTGTTGGTACTTCTGCTCTGCCACGTTCTACTCGAAGATCAGAAGAAGTTTCTTCTGATTCCACCCTTAACAAGGAAGTAGTCATGCTTGGGACCATTTGATCCTCGTAGCGTCGTATCGTTGTGGTTGTAGGATTGTTCCTTAATGCCGTACGGTCCTCCTCCATGTCTTGAGGAAAAGCAATGGGGGACGAATCAGATGAGTCTCCTAACCCTTCTTCAGTTCCATTCTCAATTACAGCTCTAGAAGCTGCTTCATGTTGCCACATTTGTGCAAGTGCTTCTTGCAACCTGGCTTTAGCCGCATCGATCCCAACAATCGGAAGAGGGTAGTTAGAACCAAGTTCGACTCCTGCAGCTTGGAGTACAGATGGTGGTGCATTCCAAGGATGGTGTATCCATTCAGTAGGGAGTCTAGCAAGTTCAGGAAGCCATCTTCGTACAAACTCACCATTAGGGTCAAATTTATAGCCCTCGAACTGAAAAATAGAAAGTGAAAATAATACACAACATTGAACTAACACAGAATTAATTTCATCACTGGTAGACAAGCCAGACGCTTCTGCAATGCGTCAAACTTTTACCAGTTACAACACAAAGTAAATAACTTTAAAGTAAACCAGATGTCTGATAACCTCACGTTATTTTCATTAGCATTCAGAAGTAGATGATAAACTCATAACATGATTGACACATAATTTATAGCTGAAAAAAGATGTGATTATGGTGTGCAAATTTGTAAAGTTATAGCTGAGTTGAAAGACGCGGATAACAAGATAAAGAGAACATCATATACACACCCATTTTACAATTTCTGAAGCCTAGCCTAGAGCAGGTCTGGGGAGGTCCCACTTAACCATCATGCCAAGAACGGCTTTCACGCACATGAAACAAGGTAATAAAGAATTACCTGAGGATTATCCATACGATCCAACTCCCGACCATCAGGGAGAGTTCCAGATATATACTGCCAACCAAGAGCATCACTTTCAAGATCTGCATCCAATAAGGTATCCCAGAAATACTTCATGCCCCATCTCCATGGAAGCTGCAGAATTTTGACAAAGAAACTAGACACAACAACTCGAATTCGATCATGTAGCCAACCTGTGGCCCATAACTCTCGCATGCCTGCATCAACCAGCGGATAACCAGTTCTACCTTGCCTCCATGCCTTAAAATAGTCCTCGTCAACTACCCAAGGAAAAAACTTTAGGTGTCCAAGAAGAGGCTTCTCATGGCTGTATGGGTGATTAAAACTTATATATCTCGAATATTCCCTAAGACCTATTGACTTAAGGAATAAGTTGACACTCTCTTCACCAGCTTGGTTCCCTTCATTGTTCCACAGAACTTGCTTCAGGCGAACAAGGTGAAAGACTTTCCGCACACTCACTTCACCAAAATGTAAATGAGGAGACAAAAATGAAGTTGTAGCACTATCAGCCTTCCTGCGATTCTTAGCATACTCAATTAATGGTCCGTTGATGAACGTGGTTAGTGCCTTATCAGCACTTTTCCACCCAGGTGACCATGCCCGAGCAAGGAGTGCATTACTGCCCTTTTCTGATTCATCTTCGAACACCAATGGGTCTGAAGGGCACAGAGATACATCACCTAAAACAGGTAAACAGGTTATTAGTTAATCTGAATGAGCAAGGTTATAGAGAATAAAGGAGAACAGCAACTATATAGTAGTATAGTTAAAAAAATATAAAAACAAATTGTGCACATAAAGAGTTAGTCAAGATTATGAATCTTACTATACTCTGCATAGACTTTGGCCAAAATTTAATAATTGCACTTGCCACTCTCTTTCTGATGGCTACTTGGTTTACAACATAATTTTTTAAATGCGTCTCCTTGCCCCCAACACCCATTAATTAAATAAGTACAACTCGATGCACCCTTTAAGCCAACACATTCAACAAAATTATTTCTCCCCTCATGAATTGGACTGACAACAAATACCTTGGCTGAATATTAGTATCAAATACACATAACAACTAATATAATACAAAGTAGTTGAAAAACTAAAGTTTGAACGTGTCCTTTCTGAGATTATCTATTAGGAGGAAGGGACGATGGTCAGTACTGTACGGCGTACTGAGGCATTTATCTAGAGGAATATAAGTTTCAAAGTTGAAAGAAACTACCTGAGATTATCCTCTTAGGAGGAAGAAGCGGTGAATCTGGATCATAAGGCATGCTAAGGCATTTACTCCAAAAACCTGCAAATGTTGTGAAAGGCTGACCTACATCATCAAGAACTTCCCATGGTTCATACAGCAAGTCTGCGTTGAAGGAATGGACAGTTACTCCATGAGCAGTTAAAATCTCCTTTGCGCGGTGATCCCTCACAAGTGACAAGGGGTCTAAAAAAAACAGAACAGCGAAGTATTAGTTAAAATTTGTGAAATTCAAAACTGGCCTCATTTTACACTAAAGAATTTAAGAGATTACCACAGATATAAAATTATGCAAATTAAGATTGTAAGTTTAGTCCATACGATTGATCTATTATAAAGAACAAATACTCCCCAAGTTAGATCAGTAATCTATATGCTAATGAACAAAGGAAAAGCTCCTTTCTTTTTATTTAACAAAGATAATCATCTGACAAGATACATTAACAGAAGATACAGAGCTACAGATCAGACATGGGTACATCTATTGACATATCAATAAGAACCATCAAACTAATTAGCTAGAACCCTATTACTAATCCACCAATAAGAAAATTGGAGAATAAATGAACCTAAAGTAAAGGACAGTAAGATACTGACTTGCAATAAACAATAGGCATTCAAAGGAGTTGACTTGTAGCTAAATATGAATAATCTAAGCAAAAACAAGAATATTATAATCATATGTACAGATCCAAAAAAACCCAAACATATTAAATTAAATCCACCAAAACTAAACACACACACACACATAAAAGTAATAAGATATCATAAAGAACACTAACCAAAATAACCATGATCAATAACAACACAACTAAACATAACAAGATAAACAAACTGACCATATAAGTGGTTGAAGAAGAGCTGAGTAGCCCCAACAGATTTAACAACTTGAAGAAGAGAAGAAACACTATCAGTTGATCTTTTTGTAATAAGGGTAGTTCCAAGACTCCTTAAAGATGAATCAAGTTGAGATAAACTTTGCTTAAGCCACCACCTGGAAACTCTACCAGGCTGATAGTGCCCTTCTTCCTCAGGTGCCCATACATACAAAGCAATCACAGCTCCAGCTCTAACACCAGCAGCTAAAGCTGGATTATCTTCTACTCTCAGATCCCTTCTAAACCATACTATATTACATCCACCACCAGACATCATCACAACACAACAATCTTTAAAACCACAAAGTTACTATAAAAAACACACCAAGACACAAACTTTATCTATAATCACTATTTCAAAACCACAAAATCACTATAAAAAACACACCAAGACTCAAACTTTATCTATAATCACTATTTCAAAACCACAAAATCACTATAAAAAACACACCAAGACTCAAACTTTATCTAATAATCACTACTTCAAAACCACAAAATCACTATAAAAAACACATCAAGACACAAACTTTATCCATATTACATCACATGGGCAGCATCAAAATCATAACTTTAACTAATTTACAGCTTATCTTGATATATTCCTTGAATAATTCAACAATTTTGGACCATAAAGAAAGATAAAAAAAGGGATTTTTCAAGATGGGGATTAAAGACTTATCTTTAACTTTCTATCCTACTTAAAGATTGCACAAAATTCAATCTTTTTCAGTTCTAAGTGAATCTTTTTATTTTTTCTCTCATAATTTTAGAGGGTGAGAGAGAAAAATATTGCAAACACAGAGTTAGAAAAAATGAGATTGGCTAGTGAAGTGGGACATGTAAGAAAGTCTGTGATAATTTACAACCACAGATTCTATTTTCTTGGATTTTTATTTGGCAGAGGCTATTTTATTTTCTTATCTTGCAACAAATCCCCCACCAACCTATCTATAAGCCTGGCTTAGACAGAGTGGACAATTCATAGTTTTTAAGTGTCTTCAACAGTTTGTAGATAACATTTTTTTATTTCTAACTATGTGGATAATATATCTTCTATTATATTCTGAGCTGTAGGTTTAATTATTGAATTCATTGGTCAAATGATTCAACTTTCAAGAAGGTTATCGTTTTCTTTGAGGTGGAACTTTTTGCAACCAAACTTTGGATGCAGATTATTTTTAATGACAGTTGAATGTTTGTACAAATTATTTGTCACTCTCGAAAATCATCGAATGTTTTTCGATATTCTATTATCAATTTCATAATCACTTTCTAATTTTACACTAGTGTTCGAATTAGATAATTTCGCAATAATTTCTTCATTTTTAGTTTTCAGAAAATTTGTATTCAGTTAGTTCAGCAATCCGAAAATAAAGCGGCTAATTATGTAGTTCGTTTATTTATTTTTCGACCTGGTTGTATGATCAGTTGAGAGTTTGTTCCGATTGAGTCTTTTTCAAAGTATTAATGAAATCTGCTATAAATTTGGTAAAAAAAGAATAAATCTGATATCAAATAGCCAATAACTTAACATGATATCAAACTAGAAAAATGAAACCTAAAAAGGGTAAATAAAAAGAAATCCCCTTAACATGTACTCTCTCCGTCCCACTCAATTCTTTACATTGGGGGATGGGGGCTCGGCATATATTTTAAGGCTCCTATAAAGTATAGTTCTCTAATTTTTTTTTCTTCTAAATAAAAATAGAATCTTCAAATTTTTATACAAGAAAAAAAATTTAAAAAATAAATTATAGAACTATATTTTATAATAGTCTTAAAATGCGTGTCAAATATTGAAAAAAATTTATAAAGAAATGAGAGGGACGGAGGGAGTAAACCTGCATGTTTCCTAAGAAAAGCCCTTTAACATGCATCCTGGAGGGAGTAAGATGTCCATAGATAACATACTGGACTCTTACCGACAGGAAAATTCATATTAAAAACATAATATCTTTATTAATCAAGGCCTTACGTATAAAAGCCAAAAGTTAAAAGTATGATAATGATTCATAACAAAAAAATGATGAGTACAGAAAATTTAATTAAGGTTATTGTCAATAGCATTTTTGGCTTGATGCATCTGATTCCAGGCAAGGCATACATCAAGAAGGAGGATTCAAGTTGAAGGCTGAAAGAGACACAATGCAAGTGTATTCGTGTATATCACAAACACTTGGATATGTATTGCTGACTACTTTGTTTTTTGTTTACTTTTCTCAGGGATTTTCTGCATTTATTTTCATTCTTTTCATTTTTCTCGCTATATTTACTAATTCGAATTTTCTATTACTGTTCCGCGTTAAGTAACCAATTCTCTTCAACATTTCACTTCTTTTGAGAAATTGTACGAGACGAAATCGTGATTAGATCATATTTTACTCGATGCTAAAATTTGTCATTCAATTATTTTAGACAGATGAGAGAAAGCGCTCGATGACGATGATTGAAGATTGCAACATCTTTTTTACTAAGACATCATCATACCACCATGACTATATTTTAAAAGCAGAATTGGCCGGCGTATCGATCTTGGCCGGCGTATCGATCTGGCACAGAATGACCATCTTACTGAATCCGAAAGGTCGACTACGACAAAAACTCCGTTATTTCCCCCCTTAACCTCACCTTTATCTCACCCTAAGGTCTATTCTTTCGGTAATACGTGATTGTCCTGTTCGCTCATCTGGTCGAGAATCTCGAATATGTGATTTCAATCAAATTTAGTTATATTTTATCAATATCAGTGGGAAAAATTGTTAAATTTGACCAATTTTTTACTACGGTAATAATCCGTTTTTCTTGCAGCAGACTGAAGGAGGATACTCCTGTTTTTTGGGATAGATTTCACTATACAATTGTTTTAGTATGTCATTTGAGAAGCTTGAATGTAGACATGCACTTTCAGAATCAATGTATGCTTTGCTTAGAAAACAAGTAAAGATATGGATTCTATGGACATGGTCCTTTTTTTCCTTTGTAGCAGCCCAGCTTAGCTGTAGCTGGACCATTGTCAAAGCCCAGTTTGGACCATTTTTTTTTTGAATAAAACTTATATACTTTCTTTTGGCTTTAAAAACTAAACTTTTCTTAAAGAGAAATAAGGGAAAAACATAAAGGAAAAGACATTTATAAAAACACAAAAACAGTTGAGAAATGCTTTATATGAATTTCCAACAAACATGTACTCTTCATTTTGAAACTTGAAGCCCATAATGTCCATTAAAGACAGGCTACCTTTCATTTTCTTTGAGCTGCAAAAATGTTTTTAGGTCATCACCCATGCACACACTAAATAAAGAAAATGATGTGAACATATTTTTACACATATATATGTAATATATTTGAGAGAAAAAAAAAGACAGAATTAAATGAATAAAAACTATTAATAAGATTGAAAGGGTTATGTTATTATTTGTCCATTTAGTCAAAAAAAGGTCAAGTCTTCATTTGTTGGCATAATATAAATTTTTTTAGAAAAAGGAAAAAAAGGGGGAAAACTAGTGTGATTGTAAGAAAATATGTAAAAATCTTCCCCATAAATTTTAGCCTTAAATTATTATGTTTGTAAGGAAAAAATTCTTTTCAATTAGTTTGTGCACTAAACAAATATTAAATATTGAACAATTTTCTTTTCTAATATATTTGTAATTAATTATTCAGGATCACACTTATACAAAATGATAACAACTTTTACTGAAAATATATAAAAGAAAATATTTGATAAAATTATGTACAACAATTGTAGTTTCAACAAAGAAAAAATTGATTTGATTTTAATCATTTTGATTGAAGTAGTATGTTTGCTCTCAAATTTTTTTCAGAAAATAAAAGCAAGCAAAATATAAATGTATATAAAAAAAAAAAATCACCCTAATAACAAAAGTAATTTTCAGACCAAACCAAACACGCCCTTACTCACTCACCAATTAACCTCAAACACTTCTTGTCTTCTTGTCCCAAACCCTTCAAACACACACACAAACACACACACTAAAACCTCAAAAAAAACCCACATCAAACTCCCAAAAAATGAGGCTTCTAACACACAACATGTTATCATCCAACATCAAAGGAGTCACAAATGGCTTCCCACTCAAAATCGAGCCTCAAAAAATCATTGAACGCCCTGTTGAATTCAACCCTGTTTTCTTGAAAAACATGTTTGCTAAGCTTGAATGGAAGCCACTTGTGGAAGCTTCTAGAACAATGGGGTACTTAGAATTGCCTGAAGATGTGTCTGACTTGTCTGTTCTTGAGTCTGAGGAGTTCTTGCACAAGTTTCATCATGCATTGTTGGAGATTCATTTGGAAGAAGGGGCTCTTGTTTGTCCCGAGACGGGGCGTAAGTTTCCGGTGCAGAAGGGGATTCCTAATATGATGCTTCATGAGGATGAGGTCTGATTGTTTGTGTAATTTGTTTTGGAATGATTGTGGAATTTGGAATTTTATTTTTAATGGATGTTATTTTGAAACAATTGTATGTGGGTGTTTTTTATTGGATTGAAATGGTTTTGTTTCTGCGCGGTGTTTTTGGTTTTTGCTTCAGTTAAGTTGATTAAGTAATAGGTTCCGTAATTACTTGGTTTTGATACCTGAATTAAAGTTTATCGAGTCTTGTTATTAGGTACAGTTAAACTGGTTAGATATTTTAACTGCAAATGATTAGTTTAATATAATTTGATACCTTTGAAATTGTTTTAGAATACACGAAATTTACACGTTTCTGAAGATGAACACTACCAAAACTGAAATGCCACCCACTGTTGTGAATTACTTGTTTAAACTACTTTACCTATCACCAATAAAGACATATGTCTTGCGGTATTTGATTTAATCGGTACCATGAGGAAGGTTGACATGATGTGATTTTCTGTGTACATTGTCTGACTAACCAGAGGACCCAAGAATTGCTTGTTTATGGTACTATTTATGAATAAGACAAAGGTTTTTTGTCAGAGTTTATCTGGACAATTGTAAGAAGTGTGCTTATTTCCTGGTTAAGTGGCAATTTTATTGGAAATGGCTTGGTGCTTCTTTCTTGATAGATTTCTTTAATTAGAGAAGGTAAATTGAATTGGAGTGGAAGTTAAAATATTTTCCTTTTTTTTTTTTCCTGGAACATCTTGAATTAAGCTATATTAGCTATAGATATGTAATGAGTCTGGGCTATTGCTAGATTCTAGCAGCCTAACACTCATGGAGTTAGGTATATTTAGTTCCTGGGCTTGGTATCCTGAGACTTGAATAGGTATTGCTCATGGCAATTTAGTAGTATTCAACTATACATCTATATGACTATATGAGGAATATGATAATTCATGAAAATTCCAAATCTCTATGAGGACAATGTATTATGCACCACGATTCTTATAATAAGTAATTTGGAGGATAATATTTATGTTCTATCCTCTAGTTTCCTAACATCTGTTTAGGCTTCCATCCATTAAGATGTTTATGCAAGGGACAAAGTGGCATTTATGTGTGCATCTGTTATTGGCATTGCGTATCGAGGGAATAGTATCATGCAACAGCATACAACTAGAGATGAACAAAAGAACCTGTCCTAAAAAAACGGTAGGATTAAACTGCCAAAAAAATGGGGGAAAAAAATGGTCCTAAAAGAGACCGGATCATTTCGGCATCAGTCCTAGCAAACCGGTAAAAAGAATGTCATATGATCCAGCTAACAAGACTGGACTGGTCCCAAACTAGTTCTTGTAAGGCTAGTCCTTGACCTGGTAGAAACAGGTTCAAACCAGAACATAAGCTAGTTGGAAAGTAGTATTCTAAAATCTAAGTATTTAAAAATTCAACAGATTTAATGTATTTTGACCTATTTTGTTGTGTGATTTATCCACAGAGTCTCAATATCTTGTAAACAAAATTCAACCTAAAAAATTTACTGGACTCCATGTTGAACCATTTTCTTGGAAAACATTTTCCAAACTTGAATAGAAGCCACTAGTTGAAGCTTCTAAAAACAATGGGGTGCTCTTAATGACCAGGAGATGTAATCATGTTAAAATGGGTATTGGCATTAGGGTTCTGTTTGAAATGAAAATCTAGGACTTTATGTTTCTTTTTTAATGTTATGTTTGTTACATAATGTGGGTGTTTTTTTATTGAATGAGATGGATATTTATTGCACTCTTTTTTGGTTTCTACTTGTTCTAACTTAAGCGCAATTACCAATTTATTAATTCATGGATTGAGTTCATATTACAAAGGTTATTACTGTTTTGTTTTGTGGCGAGGAGCTGATGATCTGTCGATATTGTACAGAAATTTTCAATTATAAAACTAATATATGTGTATCAATCTATATTATAATATTTACCTGTGGTATTAATTTCCTTCTTAACTTAATTGCCATAAACCATTTCTCAAAAATATAAAAAGCTTATATATTTTATATTATAGATTAGGTATTGTGGAGTTTGCGGTGTGGTTGCAGCTTCAAGTGCGTATGGACACCATGTTGTCACCGCACTCCGACAGTGCCATAGTAACTTTGCTGCTTAAGATATATTTATGATGTAGCTTGTGTGTGGCCTAAAGAACTTACTCACCATTGAGGACATACATCATGCAGTATTTGATTTTATTGCTACTAGGAAACTGATTGATATGTTGTGATACTTTTATCTAGGTTTCGAGAGCGGCAGATAATGGCTAGTAAATGTACTTGTACTATTGATGAACGAAAAAGAGCGTATTTTCGGGTTCTGGATGGTTTGTTAGTGCTCTTATATTTTTGTTATGTGCTATTAAATATTAATATAGGCAAAGCTGGGGAGGTGTGCCCCCGCAATTTTATTATGGCCCGCTGACTTCTATATATATAAGTTAGAAATCAATTGGTGCACTTCAGTCCTGTGTACTAATAAAAAACCAAAGTTCTTCCTCGGATGTATGTCTGATTTTCCACTGGGTCTCCAGACTCCAGATTCCCGCCCACCTTCCATTCCTACAATCATAAAATCCATTTTAGCCTTCCATCCACTTGCCTGGGAAAAAAAATCTGGCTTCGTTATAGGCTGTAACTAAGTTGCCCTCTTGTTCACATATAGAGCAATTGTGAGAAGTGTGATCATTTCCTGCTTAAGCTAAATGGCCAAAATTATTGGGAACATCTTGTTGCTTCTTTGTAAAATGAAGTCTTGGTTTCCCTTTAAATCTGGGCTTTTTATGACAGACGAGATAAATCTGAGTGGTTGTTAATATATTTGTTCTTGCTGTTTGGTTTGGCATGTCTTGAATTAAATCATATTAGCTAGAGATATGTGAGTAGTAAGACTATTGACAGGTTCAAACTGTTTATGTACAAATGAAGGTTAGTTATCCATCCATTTGTCAGGGTGTATAATGCATACTTTGCTTATGCGTATAGGCATATACAGTTCCTGGGTTTAGTATCTTATATGGATAATAGTGAAGGCAGTCTAGTATACATTATTCTTGTTTCTGTGGTATATGTTTACGACATATACTACAGATATGGTAATAAATGTAATAATCCTAAATTTTGAAAAGAAATACTGTCCATGCTAGTTTTATTTTTGTTTTTTGCTAAATACTGTCCCTACTAGTTGCGACAATATTTGCCTAGCACTAGTTTAGGCTTCCGCTCAAATGAAGGTTTAGGCTAGGTATAAATTTGGGCTCTATGTGAGCTTGTGTAATTGGCATTTTCAGAAATTTATAAATTAGACTTGCTGCTACAAGGAGGCAATATCAAAACTTGTTCTTTCATGAGTCCCTTGGATTGGAAGATGACTTGCAGTATCTTTTTTAAAGCTTTGGATGATATTAACTACTCCAAGCTTTGCAATTTCTCAATGGCAAGGTGATGCGTTTTTACACACAACATAGTTTTACCCTAGAGATGAAACTTGTGCCACTTGCGAGGAAAAAAGAGTTAGAAATGTATAGTATGCTTTCCCCTAATTTGTAACCTAGTGGACTGCCATGCTTGTTAAAACTCTCCTAACATGCTTTGAACTTCATCTGCGGAAAAACCAGATGGCATAACCGGCCCCCTGTATTACTGTGGGAGCCGTATATAGTGCCTGTTTGAGAAATCTTATTTGTCAGAAATAAGTTACTTATTTCTGAAAAAAGTACATCAAACTGTACTTTTTTCTGAAATAAGTTACTTATTTCTAACAAGTTTTAGCATATAAGAGATAATAAATCATACTTAAATATTTAATTCTAAAAATCAACATGTAAATATAATTTTTTTTTTCAAAATAAGTCGATAAGTTGCCTGTTTGCCAAACTGGCAATCTCGATACAGATTATTATGAACAGCTCATATGTTACAATTTTAAAAGTTTTATCAAGGAATCACCAATAATTCCCTTCAAAGTTAAAAGTTGGAGCATGATTAAAAAAAAATGTGGTATTGCCTTTGAAAAGGAACACTTGAAAATTTATTATCATGTTATTAGAAGATAAACAAGAACTAGCCATTCTAATTGTCTTAACTATTAATAGCAGCAAGGATTAGTACTTGAAGATCATGTTACAGCTTCTGCAGTCTAGTCAACCAGTAAATCTATCTGTTGTAAATATTACATTTCTTTTCTAATTTTCCTCAACCTTGTTCCTCCTATATAAATAGACATAACAATCTAGTACTCTCTCTCATAAGTAAAACAACTTTGTAAAACCTATGAAAAAAAAAAGAAAAGAATAATTTAAAATTCCCTGGCTTAGATGTGCACCCTTAAATTGACTATGCATACACATGAGATTCTGGCCATATGCTATCTGCAAGCATCATTAATCATTTAAGAGGGTTTTAATCCTCTCAGCTCCACCATTCAACCTTGGTCCATCATCTTCTTGGCCATGTAAATCTGATTTGGCTGAACACTACCTATCGATCCTAAAATTCTCTGCTCGTCTTTGTCCCCTCTACTTTCATCTACCCTTGTGTGGGGTTGCCTCATCTAGAGGAAGTGGCACACCAAACACCCAATCAAGAACATTGAGGTACTTTGATCGAAAGACATCCCTCTCCATTGCATAGCAATGCATTATGATTGCTGTTGAAATGCTAAAAACCACCACATCAGCTCTTTTTAATTTCTTTGACTGTGCTGGTAAATATCCAATGTCAGCCATGCATGTGAAGAAGCTTTCAATGGCCCGTGCAAGACAGTAAAGCGATATTTCTATCCGCCTACTCTTCTTTTCAATTGCCAAGGCCATACCAGTTGGAAACTGCTCCAGAACACAAGACATTGTTAAAACAAAAACATGCTCATTTCATTTAGCTAAAATAAAAATGCTCCTTTTGTTCAACAAAAAAGGTCTTGTATAATTAGTTACTAGGTTACATAATTGTTTATGAGAAAAATACGTCCTCACAAAGTTTGACGTCATAATCTCAAAGTCATGCCGTGGATTCCGACAAGAAACAATTATTTCTTGATGGTTGATAGATGCAACAAATGTGAATCTTTATATTGTACAATTTGAGTCATTTTGTGAAGTGGATGGAGTGATGAATATTTTCCTTGCCAACTACATGCAAAAACTTGCTTACCGTGGCTATCGCCACCATGGGAATGTTACATCTTTCAAGGAGCCTGAAGCAGAAGCATGTCCATAACCTAATGCATGACAGTGATATCAAGCAAATCATTACCAAAAAAGAAGTAAAGATCTTCGTAGAAGAAACAGAAATGAATCTACACCAGTGTTCAGTGTATTAAATAGTAATTGCCAAGTTTTTTAGTTAGCCATAACACACAGTATTATATTATTTTTCACGATGAAGACCAAACACTGCTATAGAATGTACCACTTTGATTAGAAAAAGTTGAGAAGTTTGTCTAACATATAAATTTGCTATTTCGCTCATGTATAAACTATTTCCTTACAAAGTGAGTAAAGCCTGATTGATTGTACCAGACTAACAGGGTCATTAGGCTCATCACCCTACTTGGTAGAAAAAGTCGTGATATATAGCATTTACCAGGGTCCCAGATTTTTAATAATCAGCATATCTAGATTTTTTTAAATGAAATTTAAGCAGTGAATGGAAGAATGCGGGCACCGGAGTAGAGATTCTAGCCTACCGAAAAGCTAGATTGCTTCAGAGACCTGCTCACAAATTTTAGAATATGGTCGTGCTTCAACATTTTTCCAACAGGTTTAAGAGAGAAAAAGAGGAAGATTAGTCTATCATCTTCAGAATTGATCGGTATTATATATTGTTGGCAGTAATCAAGTTCAATTGTGTCAGCAGTGACAATGGGGATTCATTCTACAGAACTGAAAACTATTAAATTCCTTGGAGGATTTAATTTATAAGCATTATATGGAACAATTGTATGATGATGAAGACATATTAATTAGAACGAAGAAAAGGGAAGACCACGAGCTTAAGAGACCACTGACAGCTACGAAACAGGCTAAAAGCTGAACAATGATGATGCTAGAATGATGGCTAAAATGCTATGCCATTGTACAATAACATTATATTGCAACTCATCTGAAGCCTGGAGGACTAACATAAAGAATTCGAATATTTTGCAAATTCTCGAATTTGGAGAAATGTTGATATAATATAAAATCTTCTACAACAATACAGTTAAAATAATAATAATAATAATAACTTTCAGTTTTGAATTTCGGGAGTTCATACGAGAAGAATATATTATTAAATATAGCTTTTAGTAATAAAAAAAAAACAAACACCGTTATTTATTATAAACAACAGCAGACTCAGAAAAGGTAGAAGCAATAGGGGCTATCTTAAGATAACATCGCAATACTAGTATTAAACTCATGGCCGGAAGTAGAGACTTGTGAATTTACGACACTGGTTGGAACAATCAATTTTATGATTACAACTCGACTTTGAGCTAATTCGTATATTTTCCACTACAGCTAGGTAAGGTATTGGAGATTTTGAGAAGTAAGTTCTAAAGGTATTGGAGCTCCAAGCCTAGGTAAGGTTCCTCTTTTTACCTTAAAGTATCTCAACATCTTTCTCTCAGAAGTAAGTTAATCCGGGAATACCATTGAAATAGTCTAGTATGAGCGGTGGTAGAAATAGCCGCAGAGGGATAGTTGTCGAAGTTTTTCCTATATCTTCTTCTCCATTTATTAGGCCTTGTAGCAATGGTGCAAGTTGCTTATATCACGTATATTTTGTTCCTGTCGTCCGGATGTTACTATAGTGTTACTCAAAAGATGATTACTGGAAAAACTTAAATTAGTATCCTGTATGCAATTGATTTTCATATTAAAGTAGATAGCAAACAGATTTTGTCGAAACAAGGATCGAAAATAAAATCCTAATTTTGTTAAGAAGCACGGAGTTTATCCTTCTTCTTTAAGGCAATAAGTCTGTTGGAATTGTTGTTAAACAGTGTTCATATGGGATTGATCAAATTATGGAATCATAAATAGTCAGTTTAGTCGATACACAAGCATTACTATTGAGTATACACGTAGTCCAATAATTAGATGCATAAAGTCATGTATTCCCAAGCCAGAAAAACTATTAGTTGTGGACAGTAGGTCAATTCTTTCATACAAATTAGACAGGACCTTGGTCATACGAGAAAACAAATATTTTGTTATGTTTCAATAGAAACTTCTTAGAAAGCTGAATGTCACGAGGGGTAATCCATAGCCAATCTAGGTTCGAGGACAATTATTATTGTGTTTGTAACAGGCCCATAAGGGGGATTATCCGGTGTTTGTTTTGGCCAATTTTCAAAAAATAAGCACTTTTTGAAAAGAGAAAGTACCACAAAAGATACTTCTTTGAGAGATTAAGTACGGACTTTTAGAAGTTAATACAAGATAAATACTCCCTCCATTCCTTTTTATTAGTCATTTTTAAAGTTTTTACACATACCAAGGAATGGCAGTCAAACACTATGATGTAATTAATAAAGTTGCCTTCTTACTTTTATATCCTTAGAATTTAAAAGAGAAGGAAATGGATCCTATTTATAAAGGGGCATGCTATGGAAAATTATAAAAAGTTTAGCGGTTAATATGCTTGGGAACTGTTAATCGTCAATCAAAAAGGAATTGCAAACAAAATATAAAACGACTATAAAATGGGAATGGAGGGAGTACCTCTATAGGATAGGATCTGGGTGTTTGCTTATCATGGGTGTAAAATTTTGTCATGGGATTTCTTGATTGTGGAAACAGATGTCAGATATTTAATGTGAGATAAGTTTAGGAAGGTTTGAAAAAAAAAATTGGGAAAGGGATGGATTAAAGGGCGAGATAACCTGGTATAAACTGACAAGAAAACTCACAAGACTTTACTTCATAAGTCTTGACTAGTCGTCTTCGTAATAACCATGGAGATATTTACTGTAGATGAGTTTAGGGAGGTTGAAACAAAATTGGGAAAGGGATTAATTAAAGGGCGACAGAACTTGGTATAAATTGACAAGATAACTCACAAGACTTCCATTCTCACTTCTCAGTTGAATTCAAAATATAAATGATAAAATGTAATCTTCTTCTGAAGTTCCTATGATTTAAAAGGCAATTGTAAGCAGATCCCTAGTATAATATATAGTTGTGTAAGTAGTCCACTGGGATCTTTAAATGGGGTTTTGACTTTTAAAACTCCTTCATGTATTGATTAAGCTTCATAATCTTATTTTTTCTATGACCTACCCCAACAAGGCTTGTCGATATGAGGAAAGAGGGATAGTACTTATATAGGGACATTGCCATCGTATCAAGGGGTGCAAATGCAAAATTTCTGTGGTTAATAAGTAATGTATAACTTTATATAAGAGTAAAATTATGAACTCATCAACAAATACTTACCAGGCAGATGAACAGTAAACAGACAGAAACAAGCTTGATCTTGCAGTACCAAAAAGACCCTTTCCCAAGATTGTGTAAGGTCTGCATAAATTTAAATAGCAATGTCATAAATTTCCGGCTCTTATAATCAAGAATTTAGAAAGACACTTTTCTATATATGGCAAAAGATGATAGTGATTGTTAGCAGGAGAATAGTTGCTTAGAAACCATGGCGCTATCACTATGACCCCTGTAAGGAGCCAGGATGGCACGGAATAAGATGTCCTATGCTGTTCACCGTAAATATTTTCAAACATATATATACAAAGATATACACTATTTGCAAAAATACTATGTATCCTAGTAGTAACTAACATTTTAGTATCCCACATACATGGGCAATGTAAAAAAATAAATGTATCAAAATATTCCTATATAATAAAATATATCATTTTCAATTTTATATATTTATATGGTATATATGGTATAATTAAATAAGAATTAATATACGACTGTCTAAAAATATGAATATGGACAGTACATAATAGATCTGGGTCCGAAAATATGCGACCAAAAATACTATATTTTTTAATGTTTCCTAGAAGAGTCCAACTTCTAAGAGAGACACTACGAGCAACTTGCAGGATATACACAATACATAGAACATTGTTCCGAAAGACTTGTGAGCCAAAGCACATTTTGAATTAGTTTCATTGATTACCATTAAACAGAGTAACATATCAGAAATAAATGTAAGACATATACTAGATCAATAAATGTTTACCTTTCCGCAAGGCCTTGACGATGTACAATAAGTGCAGGAATCAGATAGACTGGAAGATAAACTGGTAATGCTCTTTTGTAGGCTTCTATAATAAATGAAACAAAATGCCCGCCACATGATTGATTTCCATGTATGATCTGCATGTAAGATTGGCTAAGTATGGTTTTTGAAGATCATTCATAATATTCTAAAAGGCAATTAAATAATGTTGCGAGAGAATAAAAAAGCTTAGAGATACATTTAAATAATATTGAGAGAGAAGAAACAAGCTCAGAGATACATGAAGCATCAAAATTGAGGAGCAGGGGTACACACAGAACTTCATAACTAAAAGCTAAAATTGGGTCATGGTCCAATTTGACTTGTTATTACCCCTAATACACAGCCTAATGTTACCAGTGACATTATTGTCTTTGTACTACTTTTTTCCAAAATCAACGCCATGTCTGATTCTACTAAGTTCTAGATCCTCCTAGGCGTCTTAAGTACCTAATTGTGTAAACGCACTACGAACAAAATGATCAATAGATATGATTACCTATTGCAGGCACTCTACTAGTGATGCAAAGGGCTCTGCTGCCATTACTAATTTAATAGAAAATTTCAAAATACTGGATATTGCAATAAAGTAATAAAAATGCGAGATGCCTGGGCACATGAAGCATTTCAAGCAGATATATATTTCGCACACATGCAAAGGAGAACAAATGCACAAATTTCTGCACAAAATCTCAAAAGATTTCTTAAATGCATACCGTGCAAGGGACCTTCATTTGTGGATCCAGCTTAATGTCGACTCCCATGGTCTTGTAGTGCTTTTCTACCATTTCCAACTCCGTACAGGGCATGCCACAAGCAAGTTCTTTAACTCCTCGCAAAATAACTGCAGCTTTTCCACCATGTTTATTGAGAAAGGATTTGTATGATGGAGGTAAACTATCTTGCTTTAATATGTATGCAGACCTGGAAAATTTAAAATAGTTAAAATAATAGAAGTACTAAACAAGAACCGCCATAATAAAGTACATTGACCCAAACTATATTCTGATGTTAACCTTTAGTAGCCATAATATGTACTCTATGATGACAAACATTAACATTTATGGTGAGTCCTTATCTGGATGTGATAACATTTATGTACTCTATAATAGCATAATGTATATATTTTTAGTTATTTGGTCACTATAAATTTCTGGATTAGAAATATATTATAATTATAGTCACTCACATATTCTAATTAATAAAAAAACATATCATAACTAACCAGATTCGATTACAATCAATTGACTGTTATTCGTCATCATATGTCATCTAGATTGAGACATTAGTGTAAGTTGGAGGCAAGATTATTTTTAGGCGAGTCTGCGATATGTAAGAAACAACTACATCACACTTTGAGAAGTACAATTAATCCAATCCTGACATGGAGGAGGGAACCCAAACTTAAAATAGGTCGGACAAACTTCTCCACAACCCAATTCTGATAAAGGGCTAGGAGGTAGTGCACTACAACACTCCAGCACAACCTGCCGGTTGCCATTGAGGTAAAGATCCTATCTCATACTGAAGCTAAATATAAATAGCCATGAGCCCATAACTAAAGAGATGTTAAGAATGTGCAATGCATATAACAGTGAAAGAGAACTTGTACATCATTAGTCATTAGAGGATCATATAAAACCTACAAGTAACTTGGAAACAGCAGTAAAATAATTGACAAACGATGTAAATATCTTACACTAGAAAAATATAATCCATGTATGTACTACGTACAATGATTTGTTTTTTTATTAGTATTTTACCAAATCATGTTTAGATGTCTGTTTTCTGTAATATCGAGTGCTTGACCTCTTCATATGTTGAACTCTAGTCCATTATTTTGACCTCGTCTCATTGTGATTTAAAATATCAGTTGATAACAATAGGTATAGACACAGGCAGCAGACATAAAGAAATGGATCAGAAGTGATTGCTATAACAATGTAGGGTAAAAGAATCATAGAGATATCTGATGTCTATCGATATATTGACAGTGTCAAACTAACAGCTAAAAATTAAAAAAACAAAAACAAAAACAAAAGGAAAAAGTTATAGAACTGTGCAGAATGTTCTAGAAAAGAAATGGCAAGTTTTAGAATATGAATATATATTAGTTATTACTGAATAAATTGTAGCTTAGCAAGGAATTAATCTAAAGAGGTTCCCACTTGGTCCTGTATTCATGTAATCATCTATTACTATATAATGATTGATAAGCATGCAAATAATTGATAGCAACAAACAGCTATATCAATTTATTTTTTTAAAGAAAACATTTAGACGACAAGTGAACTCACAAAATTTGGGAAGAGGCTAAACACATAAGGAAAATGTCTCCATGAGCCCATGTAAGAGGTTTGCAGATGTTCCCAAATCTCTTGCTCTTTATTCCACATCGAGATGCTAGGACAGCAGCACGCATTAAAATGTAAATTGCCAAGCTTGTATGTTCTGTTTCTAATCCAGTTAGCAGCATTGAAGGCCCAGCTATTGCCCCTGCTAGCAATGCTCTCCACCTTGCTGTCCTAAACAAAAAATAAAATATTTACCAAATATAGCATTAATGACGAGACCATATATGTTCTAATTGAAAGAAAAAACTACTACTACATTTTAGTAGGAATAAGTTCATAGAATGGATATTAAGAGTAGCTGTCTAACTTTTTATTTAGTATAAATTATAGCGGTACTCACTTGAATCTAGAGTTTTACTTTAATTTAACTTCCATATTCGGGTTTGGTCTCCATAATTTAGATTAACTTGTTTTCTACATTACACATTATTAATTAGTTTTAAAATTTTCAAAACAGCTGGATCATTATAACACTCTTTAGGACTTAGGGATTGAGAAGTATGAAGCTTTAGCTTTATTTTATCTTTTCTTTTTTTATTCAACTACTTCACACAATAACCTGCCCACCCTATTGTCCTTGATCAATTAGCAGCAAAGCCTACCAAGGAATCCAGCACAGAAAGAACCAACTTTGTCTTTGTTCAACCCCAGAATATATTAAGCAATCTTGATGTGCAGATCATTAATTTTGGACAAGCCTAGGGAAACCGAGTAGCTTAACAAACACTTGTGACTTGTGCTACTAACATCCCAAAACTCAAATAAAAGGTGCTAGTGAAAGCCCACTTCAATGACATAACCACATACCAGTACCATAAACTCATGAGAAACTAATTTTATATTAGCTGCAATACACTAAAATTAACAATCCTAAAAATTAAACTATCCATAGAATATCCATTGGTATCATCCCATAATTGACTCAAACTCAAATTCTCAATCCAACCACAAAACAAAATAAATTAGATTAATAAATATATAAGACAGAAAGTTGCCTGTGGTGGCCTCCAACCGCAGCAATAAGCTCATCTACTGAAACAAAAGTCCCAGCATAAGTTCCGAGAAATAGACCATATCTCAAAGTCTCTTTAATCGCCAAAATAATATCCTCACCACCTGTAGCCATTTCAACCTTCCTACACTACCACAAACACAACAATTAATTAAATCATTTCATTTCATAAAACATATATACAACTAAACTTCCATAAATAATTTTATCGAGAAATATAATATATCGAGCTCGAAAATACACTATACCTTTATTACAACATATTGAAGGTACAAATTTATTGAGTTCATTAAATATTGAGTATTAATTTATATGCACATTACTTGAATTGAGATCCATCCTAAATTAATTAACTACACATATTTCTTAACTAACAATCAATTCATTTCACTGCAACACACACACACATAAGCAACAAGTGAATTTAAATTGGAGAAGTAATTACTTACGAGATAAATTAATTTATCGAGGTTTAAAAAACAGTACATCTATTATATTGATCGAGATTAGAAAAGCACTACATTTATAATATTATCGAGATTAATTAATTTTTTCGAGTTTTAGCAAACACTATACTATCTCATATATTATCGAAATTAGTTACTTATCGAGATTATAAAGTATCGATAAAAGAATCGAGATCGGAGAAGTGATTACTTGACGAGAGATCGTCTACGACGAAAGCGAGCTAGAATGGAGAAGAGAGCTAATCCGCCTTTAATACCAGCTCCAATAGTGAATCCTTTAATTGCAGCATGTATGATTCTCAATCGCTTATTGTAATACTTTACAGGTACTGAATCGAAGCTTAGTAACGATGCGGCGGATGAAGATGTACCGAGATTTGAATCGTTTGATCCTCCGCAATGCGAGCAGATGCGATCGGTGGAGTTTGTGTTGAGAGGCGGTGAGCAGTCGCAGCGGAAGTCGGCGGATGGCGGAGACATCGAGGAGGTTAGGGCATTGAGTTGTGAGCTCACGATCTCTCTCTCTCTCCTCTCTCTCTCTCTATCTCTCTCCCTCTCCTCTCCTCTCTTCTCTCTCTCTATCTTATTCTCGCGGGGGTGAATGAGAAATGGATTACATATAAAAACTGAAAAGAAACCAGACGGAGAGTTCTCCTATAACAACATCAAAGAATCTCCTACAACACCTCTTTACAACAAATATACATATTATCATCAACGATTTCACTCACAAAACTTCATCCTTATTAATCTATTATCATTTTATATATTTTTAGGTCATTGTGGAAATGTTCATAAAAAATTTGATGAGCTTTTACAAAATGGCCTAAAGACATATAAAATGACAAGAGATTAACAAAAATTAAGGGGTTAAGTATTAAGTAGGTGACTGACTGCGTCCAAAAAACTCAAGTACGTCACTCATTGCAAATTTGACTCAAACCGATCATCATTTAACTTAATTTGATCATTCAGTTAAAGTCAAAAATTAAAATTACTCAAAATTGAAAAATGGTAACACATGTGATTAAAAAATACTATTCTATAAGTTGCAATGATAAAATATCAAATTTTATTTTCATGATACACAAACATATTAAGCGCATAACTAAAAATACAAATGGTGTAGTGGTATAGTGGTATTGAAGTGTGCAAGGAAATTGTTAGATTCAGGTTTAAATTCCATTAATAACATTTATTTTAATATAATAAATAAAGGAAAAATTCATCATTTCACATGAATAAAATATCTCACTAATTTTATACCATGTTGAGATATTATATATAAATAAAAAAGATAATAGATATTAGAATATCATTATTCCGTTGAAATGTACTCCCTCCTTCTCAAAATACATATCCATTTTTAAAGAAAAAAATTGTTTCACCTTAATTGTTCATTTTAAATTTTAATATAAATTTATATTTTTCAAAATCAACTATATTTCATCTCTCTCTAATTCTTACAAGTCAATTAATGCAATTAATATGGTACAATTACAAATTTTAGATCAACATTCACTTTTCTTATTATTCGTGAATTTTTAAAAAAGGATAGTATTTTGAAACGGAGAGAATATTATAATATTAATTAATAATTTTCCTTGTTGTATTGTCCCTCCTTTGGAGGTGAATTTTTTTGTGAATAAAAATTAGTAAAAAAGAGTTAAATATCAGATTTCATCCTTATATAAATGGAGTAGCATACCAATAAAAGAAAGCATTCAATTTTATTGGAGTTAAAAATGTGAATAACAATTTGTTTTTGTTGATTTCTCATCCAAAGAAGGAAAAAAAACTCCCTGAGGCTTCCATTAAAAAAAAGAATATTGACTAGGTGCTGGTAAAAATCGGTAATCCGAATTAATTGATTGTGATTTAAATCAGGGAGTATCACACGATTAATCAGAATAAAAATCTGGTACATTTTAATATTTAATAATATTCAATATATTAGCTTTATTTCTACAAAATATACCATTCAAAAACTATTCATAAAAATTAATCGGATTTAGAAAATTGAAACAGTCGATCAATTTTTTTTAAATTAATCAAAAATTTTAATATGATTTGTACCATTTAAAACTATATATTGGAGTATAAATATTTTTTAACATTTAAAAGTTAATTTTATTTCAAAATACGACAATTGTACGTCGCTCGACTTGCTTTAAATTTTTTTACATGACTCCCTCCGTCCCCGCAGGTAGTATACGTCTACTGTTTGCACGCATTTTGATGCTCCTATAACGGATAGTTACATAATTAATTTTTTTTTCTGAATAAAAGTTTAAACATTAAACATTTATTCAGGAAATTTTTTTTAAAAAAATTATGAAATTATACTTTAAACGAGTCTTAAAAAGCGTGCCAAAAAGTAATGTATAGAATTCAATGGGACAGAGGGAGTACATTTCATTTCCTTTCTTTGGCATTCCTCCGCTTTCCATTCCCATAAAAAAGTCGTCCGGGCTTGCTAAAATCGGAAACGTTCACTAAATTATTCTGTATCAGATGTGCCCCGCACATCATCACCTTCACTTCTCCACGACTAGCAAAAAGCAAATACTCCCCGGGATAACGATGAGAAGTATGAACTGGGATGCTTTTAAATGAAACCGTGATTCTGTCTCCACTTTTCATATTCATTCGGTTACATCCCATGCATTCGACCCTTGACAACACTTCACCCACCTCTGTATCAAACGGTAAATAGAGCTCATAATACTCTTTGATACCCTTTGTTTTATTAGTAATAACAGCGCTCAAGCGTATAACACACTCATCAGTAAGTTTGCATTTATAAACAATCCAGAGACCGACACCAAACAAGTTGTCGCTAGAATTTGGTGGGATTGTAAAAGTTATTGTATTCCCATTGCTTTTGTAGCTGAACCATTCCGCAACCTCAGTTTTTGGTATATCAGCTTCAAATAAATATAGTTTACTGAGTAGGTTGCGGGTATTGGATTTGGAATTGGTCGTGTTTTTATGAATTCTATGCTATAATCTTAAACTAAATGAGTCAAGTCGACCCAGTTAAACGAATTCGAGTCGAGAGAACTCGGGAACTGCTCGACCCGCCCGAATCACAGCTCCGAGTCTACGAGTCCAACCAGTATGGTTAATTAAACAAGTCCTGTATGAACTTTAGAGGAACTCCAGGAGCTATCATATACTCACTCTTTAGTTAAAGTTTAAGGAAATTGAAGTAAAAATCATCTTCAACAACGTCCTTATCCCGTCTGGATTGATAAGAGCTCTTAATCTTTCTTCAATAATGAAGAGTATCTTTTGCTTCTTATTTAAATTTTGTATTAATTTATATTGAAATGCACTCTAGAAAACAGATAAAAGAAGATATAAAAATATGCATTGAGAAGTAAATACATGAAATTCTATCTTACATGAGTTTATACAGCATTCCCTCCGTCCCGTTTATATTGGCCACTTTTCTTTTTTCGTCTGTCCCAGAAGTATTGGTTACATTTTCTTATTAAAGCAAAAAAAATGTTAAATATGTTAAATTTTTCTAAATATGTTAACATTTGAGGTTAAATTTGGTAAGTTTTAATTGATTACTAAATACATGTTTTTTGATTGATGACCAATATTAGTGGGACGGAGGGAGTAATATTTTTTCTAAAGAGTTTGATTTGTAAAAAATTGCAGGATTATTCTTAATATAATAAGGATACATAGTAACCGTGATTTTGTATAGTAGTAATCTACCAAATAAAATCGAGAATATAGGATTATTATAAACTTAAGATTAGCAATAATGATAAATATTATGTACTCCCTCTATCCCTCTGAATTGTATACATAATTTTTTTAAAGTTCAACAAGCATTTTAAGGTGAATATATAATATATTTCCGTAATTCATTTTTAATTTTTTTTTCTGAATTAAACTTCAAGTGTTATACTTTTATTTATAAAAAGAAAAAATTTAAAATTATTTATGTAGCTATGTTATAAATAAGCGTTAAAATGCGTGCCGAGCCCCGTCCCCCAATGTATACTACTTAGGGGGACGGAGGGAGTATACAAAATTGGTTCCTAAATTAATTACAATGTCACGTGTTAAACTTAGTTGTTAAATGAAAATGGACCAATAACATCAATTAAATTCTTTTACTCTTTTCGATACCTCTAACATTACATTTACCATAAAACAACAATGATGGATAAATAAAAATTAAAATATCTTTATTATTAAAAAGTTTGTTTATAAACTTGGGACTTAACCAACAAAGAAAAGTATCTTTACGGCAATAATTATTGATTAACATGTTATTATTCTTTAAACATTTTATTTTCAATTTGTAGGAAAGGTGCAATAATTATATTTTTGTTAATTTTGTAAAAATACTGCATGATTATTAGTAAAACACTAATTTTCAACTAAAAAAATTTAAATCTACAATTTCAATAAGAACGGTTTGATAGAATAAGTCATAAATTGGCTAAAATATTTGAATCGTAAGTCCACCAACTAAAAACAGAGAATAGGGTTATTTGAAGTTGAAATTAGCAACCAAAAAAATATCTTCACACTAACAATTATTTATTAGTTACATAATTTTAATTTTTTTTCTGAATAAAAGTTTAAACATTAAACATTTATTCAGAAAAAAAATTTAAAAAAAATTATGGAACTATACTTTAAACGAGTGCCAAAAAGTAACATATAGAATTTAATGGGACAGAGGGAATACATTTCATTTTCTTTCTTTTGCATTCCTCCGCTTTCCATTCCCATAAAAAAGTCGTCCGGGCTTGCTAAAATGGGAAATGTTCACTAAATTATTCTGTATCAGATGTGCCCTGCACATCATCACCTTCACTTCTCCACGACCAGCAGAAAGCAAATACTCCCCGGGATAACGATGAGAAGTAAGAACTGGGAAGCTTTTAAATGAAACCGTGATTCTGTCTCCACTTTTCATATTCATTCGGTTACACCCCATGCATTCCACCCTCGACAGCACTTCACCCACCTCTGTACCAAACGGCAAATCGAGATCATAATACTTTTTGATACCCTTTGTTTTATTAGTAATAACGGCCCTCAAGCTTGTAGGAGACCCATCAGTAAGTTTGCATTTATAAACAATCCAGAGACCGACACCAAACAAGTTATCGCCAGAATTTGGTGGGATTGTAAAAGTTATTGTATTCCCATTGCTTTTGTAGCTGAACCATTCCGCAACCTCGGTGTTTGTTATATCAGCTTGAAATGAATATAGTTTATTTTGTCCTACCTGTAACAAAAGAAACAAAATGTGCTTAGATTTGTGTAAATGTGAGTTGGTGTCTTATATGAGAGAAGACAAACACCAACATACCTGAAGAAAACTCTGCTTCAAACTACTAGATTTCAGATTGATGCACTGCCTAAAATTCAAATGCTTCAATTCCTTCAACATTGACAGATCTGGTAGATCTTGTAGCCTTGTGCATTCATATAAATCAAGTGTTTCAAGATGATGAGGGAGTGGGGGAATTGATTGAAGGCTGATGCCGCTTTGTATATACAATTCCTTCAGCTGTTTCAAGCAAGATAATTCTGGAAGCGTCTCCACTGTGGCATAGTAGATCTTTAATTTTGTTATATTCACAGGAAATTCTGAGAAACAGCAATCTCGGCGTGTAAT
>PHNY01043762.1:18119-29295 GCA_003724115.2 Anethum foeniculum
CCAACTTCAAAAGTGATTCAAATTCAAATTCAAAATTTTCTATTCGACAAACAACTTAGTGTTTATTTATATATATAATGTCAAAAAAAGTATATTTATTATGACGGGTGTCGGCCTAAGAAAACTTAAGAGAAATAGGTATAACAAAAAAATAAGTAAATAATTTATTTTTAGCCTTCACATGTTTAATTTATACGGGTACTGAGAAAACTTTCTGTTGTAGAGAATACAATATTGCAAAATGTGTTGAACAATTGTTTAAATTTAAAAATTAAACTTTCTTTTCTAGGTTCCTAAATTTTAGATAAAGAAATAATAACGTTACATATTCGAAATAGAAAAGACACTCAAATTTATAGTAAAATAAAACAAGATTTTATAGCGAATTATATAATTAAAACTTCAATTTAACATATTCGAAATAAATTCGAAATCATTATAAATAATTCTTGGACATTGAGATTCATATATTTTTGTGTACAGTTATTGTATCTACACATATTTTTAGTCATATATTGTTTTATTATAACGGGTGTCGGCCAAACAAAACATGATACAAGTCGTTATGATTGTTGTCGAACGCCATGAAGACGTGATATAAGTTTGTATTACAAAGAATTATATAAATAATTTTATTTTGTTATATATATTTTAACGGGTGTCGGTCTAACAAAGCGTGATACAAAATCGGTATCAAAAAATATATAAATAGTTTATTTAATTATAGTATATTTTTTTTAATAAACTTGACTTAAAAAATGTTTGTACGTATAACAGTTTTACTACGTTTATAATTTGTAAAGTTTTCAAATTTTTTAATGTTGTTTAGAAAAAGTTTCATCTAATATTTTAAAATTTGACATTATTGTGCGTTTAAAATCTTTGGTGAAAAAAAAGATAATGAGATTAAAGTATTGTTTCGTGATATATAAAATTTATCTCTGTTTAAAGATGTCTTCTTTTTGGAGTTTCTTTGATTTGATTTTGAAAATTAAACTTTTTTTTTAAGTTCCTAAATTTTAGATAAGGAAATAATCAAGTTACATATTAGAAATAAAAAATGCACTCAAATTTATAGCAAAATAAAATAAGATTTTATAGCGAATCTTATAGTTAAAACTTTGGTTCAACTTTGGTTCCTACGTTTACATTTTTTTATTTACAATTATTGTACCTTTACGTATTTTTAGTCATATATTGTTTTATTATAACAGATGTCGGTTTAACAAAATATGATACAAGTCGGTATGGTTGTTGTCGACCCAGGAAGACGTGATATAAATTGGTATTACGAAGAATTATGTGAATAGTTTTATTTTGTTTTATATATTTTAACCGGTGTCGGCCTAAGAATAATTTATATGAATAATTTATTTAATCATAATATATTTAAACCATACCGATTTGTAATTCTTAAATAATCCTGATTTGTTTTATACCGATTTGTAAATAATATATGAATATTTTTCTTAAATAATCCTCATTTGTAATTCTTAAAGAATATATAGTTAGGGCCGCTGCGCAACGCGGCTATGTCGATTAGTTTATAACTAAAGGTGAAGACGGGGGCATTTATGTGACGCCTCTTATATCGTTCCATTTTATTTTTCGAATTTTTTCAATTTTTTAAATTAAAAAATATTAAAAATTACAATTACCTAAATTAGAGTTAATAAAGTAAGTAAGAATCAGATTCTATATTTTAAATTAACAGACGCCTAGTCATGTAATTATACAAGACTTTCCGACAACGAATAACACTTTAGGACCACCTTGCTTTTTGGGCTATAATGAATGTTGATGGCTGGTAACAACACTCACTACGCCAACACTCACTACACCATGAGCACCTTCCTTATTTTGACATATAATGAAATTTGATGGCTGGTATTTGGATTTCTGGTCATAGTTTACAAACTTACCGACATTGATAGTTGACAGTGCAAATACTGGAAGAGCTAAAATTGAAGGAACCTAGACGCGTTTAGGTGGCGCCTCTCAAATCACCTCATTCGATTTTGGTAATTTTATTATCTAGAATTCTCATTAGCACTTGTATTTCAAACTTTATTTTGCAAGTTATGATAGTTTTGTCACTATTTGTTTTGTTAAGTTTTTAAGTGTATGTTATTATTTAATTGATTTTATGATTTTAGAATGTTTGATTAATTTTATGATTTTCGAATGTAGCCTTTTTGCCCATGAATAACGGAGGATGTTGTGAATCAGTTAGTTTTAGAGAGGTTCGTTTTATTAATGAGACTATTTAATTATAAAGGTATTATTTGATATTTCAAACTTTATTTTTTATATATTATGATAGTTTTGTTACTATTTGTTTTTTTAAGCCTTTAAGTGTATGTTATTGTTTGATTGGTTTTATGATTTTAAAATGCTTGATTGATTTTATGATTTTAAAATACAGCTTTTTGTCCGGGAAGAACGAGGGATGCAATGGGTCAGTTAGTTTTAGAGTTAATTAATTTTATGATTTTAAAACGTAGCCTTTTGTCCGGAAAAAACGGATGATACTATGGATCAATTAGTTTTATAGGTTCGTTTTATTATTGAGGCTATTTAATTGTAAAAAGTATTTGATATTTAAATTTAAGTAATTTATGTTTGTTATTTTATATTAAATATAGTCAAAAAAATATATTAAAAAATTATTATATCATTATATTCAATAATTTTTTAAAATATTACTATATTACCGCCGCGAAGCGTGGCTTATTGTCCTAGTACTTTTAAATAGGCAGTCAAAACAAATATAAAGATAACTGCAGCCTAAACAAATAAAAACGAACTTTAAAAAGAAAACGAAAATAGCCATAGTTTTTTGTCAATGTCCGGAAAAACTTCCACAGGCCCAACGTAAATTGGGTTTTATAAAGGCCACAAAATCTTCAGTCTTGTTCGGTTAAAATATATGATATGCTAAAATGCTATCGCCCAGGATCGTACTGGGGACCTTTTGCGTGTAAAGCAAACGTGATAAAAATATAACAACTATAGACATATTAGACATATGGATAATTAGCTTTTGAATTCCAAAGAAGTCTTGTTTAATTTTCAAACATACTGATATATAGCAGCAGAGGATTTTAGAAAAAATAGTCTCTGTACAGAGGTGAAAATCATTATATAAACACAACACATATATTTATTTCATTATTTGTTAAATATAAAAATAAATTTTAAATATAAGTCGAATATAAATTCCGCAATATTTTTATGTGAATAATCGTTAAAATCACTCATAATAGTTAAAAGTAATTTTACGACATAATCAAATTTATCGAAATTGATTTTATAATAGAATCAAACTTAAAATTAATTTTTTTTTTCAAAATTTAAGTGTTAAAATTTTTGCGAAGTTATATATGGCTATTATTTTATATTAAAATTAAATTTTGTTATGCAAAATATAATTTATAACTAGCATAATAGCCAGGCAAAACATGGATCCCATTATAATTTTATAATTATTTATTAATTGTTATGATTTGATTATTGGTGCAATTACAAGTTGATACAATATGTTTAATACTATCGTAAAAGAATTGTTGATTGTACAAATATATCGTACATTAAATTTATATAAAATTTTCACATATTCATATTTCTAATATAAGTTATAACATTTCTGGTATCTATCAACATACCGAATTTAAAGATATCAATCTATTGTATCATTTATTTTCTATTGATTAAAAACTGATGCAATTTAACCCTACACATTCAAGTAAACTTGTATTTAACCTTAAAGTTGTTGAATTCATGTTGAGTAAACTTGGTATGCTGTTTAATATCCCTCAATTTGCGTATTCTCGAAAAAGCCATGGCCAGCCGCTTTCAAATCTTGGTCAACATTAATATCTTATTGCAATAATCAATCACATTTTTCACTCTCATTCTTCTTATAATATTAATCCTGTGTAATTGAAATTACACATGTACATCGAAAATTACGTCACATATAAACATCATATCACTTTCATAAGTCTCAAACACCTTAATCAGATTGTCCTCCATAAATATCCTATCACTTTCATAAGTCTCAAACACCTTAATCAGATTGTCCTCCATAAATACTAACATAAGATGCTGTCTTTTTTTCAATAGTACTTTTGCAAATTTGAATGAATCAATTTGTATCTAATTTTTCTTACCGGCTCCACATATCATAATTAGTACTTCCTCAGTCCTCCCCAATTGTTTACATTTATGAGAGAGTGTCCGGCACGCATTTTAAAGTGCATATAAAGTATAGTTCTGTAACCTTTTTTTACAATTTTCTTTTTCGGAATAAAAATTGAATGTTTAAATTTTTATTTATTAAAGAAAAATTGTATTTTTTTTTTACAAAACTATACTTTATATGCACCTTAAAATGTGTGTCGAATACTTTCTCAGAAATGTAAACAATTGGGAGGGACGGAGGGAATATTTTTTATTTTTCGATATTCATCAATTCAAATGCAATCAATTTGCTTGTCACTAGAAAGAAATTTATATTATATAGAACTTTAATACGCAAGGACTTAATAAATAATACACAATTTTATTTTTAAAGAGGGAAAATATTTTGATAAGACGCTTCGTCTTTTTGTCACAAATTTACCTCTTCTCGTACTCCTCTATTTCATCATCACTTATAAATTCCCCAGAATTGAAGCAGACTTTACAATGAAGCTTTTGCAAATTCATATGAACTAATTCGGATCTAATTTTCCGACTCCACATATCATATTTAGTGTTATTTTATCTTTCGATCTTCATCAATTGAGCTGTAATCAATTTGCTTGCCACTAAAAAAAAATTAGATTATATAAAATTTTAATATACAAGTACTTAAATTATATACACATTTAATTTTAAAAGAGGAAAAATATTTGATAAGATTATTTGTCTTTTTCTCACCAATTTATCGATACTTGTACTCCTCTATTTCGTAGTCATTCATAGTTTATCCAAAATTGACGAAGAGTTTTCAATGGCGCTTTTGCAATTTTGTATTAATTAATTCATATCTAATTTTCCGACTGCACATATCATAATTATTGTCATTTTATCATTGTATCTTTCGATCTTTGCCCATTGGGATTCAATCAGTTTGCTTGACAGGGATAAGAAAATTAGATATAGAATTTTAATACCCAAATTTTAAATAATATACACTTTTAATTTATAAAGTGAGAAAATATATTGATAAAGTTAATACTGAAAAATATTAAAGAATAAGTGTCATCCAATGCATGTAATTTATAATTTTAAGTAAGATATCAAAAAGGGCTTATGGCTCATTCGTTATAAAGGTAAACATGAGTTTATAAATTGCCCGAGATCATCAATTCCCTTTAAATTTAATTTATTTAATATTAATATACACTCAGTTTACCTTATACAAAATATATTGATCAACACGTATGTTGTCAATTGACTTATACAAAATGGTTGCCAAATTATTCAACAAATATGTGCTTTTGCTCATTTAAGTTAGCTTACCTGTGCAGCCAAACGCGCATTATTCTCATTCTATCAAAATAGTTGTTTAATAGTCTTGTCAAATGACATAAGTAAGACATCTGTTGTTCTTGTTCGTTTCTGAAGTTTTATCTAGTTATCAAAACTATTTTGTTAAATAATCATGGATCAACAAGCAAACTACATGAAAGCAATTGAGAAAAAATACGCAGCTTTGAACATCGAGGAAGAAGAAGAAAACGGAGTCGAATATAAAGATGAAGTCGAGGAAACAGGAAGAGGTAGTGTTTGGTGGGACGTCTTCTGGTAGATATCCTGGTTGAATTCAATGCAATGCATAACATATTGGCAGGACTTTGGAAGCCTGGGAAAGGGATGTAGGTTAAGGAATTGGGGCCGAACCTTTATTTGTTTCAATTCTACCATGAATTGGATATAAAAAGGGTAATGGAAGGAAGCCCCTGGACTTTTAATAAAGCACTCCTGGTTTTTGAGGGCCTACAAGTGGAAATCAACCCCACAGATATCAAACTTAACCAGCTTGATATATGGGTGCAAGTCCATGATCTGTAGATGGGTTTTAGGTCTGAGAGAGTTATAAAGGAGATAGGCAATTAGTTGACATGTTTGTTCAAAACGATGCTAATAATTTATCTGGAGTCTGGAAAGAATTCTACAGGGTTCATTTGAAGATTGATATTGAGAAACCTCTTCGCAAACGGGTGAAATTGAAAAAGAAAGGTGGAGAGTGGTTTTGGGTCAATTTTAAGTATGAACATGCACATACTTTCTGTTTCATTTGTAGGATTATTGGACATTTGGAGCGTTTCTACCCCCAAACTGTTCCAACAGGAGGAGGAGATTACAGATAGACTTTATGGAATATGGATGAGAGCAGCACCAAGACGTTCAGTTTTAAACTTTGGCTCGAAATGACTTAGGCAAGAACCAGTAACGGTGAGGCAACCGGAAACCATGGTAGGACCAAAGTTGCAGGTGGTAAACGACAGAGATAAAAGTGGGAAAAATTTCAGGGAGAACATTGGGGAGGAACACATGATTAGGGGAGCTTTTTCAGGCAGTATGGCTGGGAGGGAAAATGCTAAAAATTCAAATGTATTGATAACTACACAATTTGAGGGAAACCAGCCTTATAGTTTGAAAACGCTATTATCCAAGAGGTAATAAATTAGGAATCAAATGAGGAATTCTTAGTAACTGACCCTAAAAGGAGGAGGATAAATATTGAAGATAAGGAATATAATAATGTAGAAGGAATGGATTTTGAAAATGATGGGCTTCCAAAAAACTTGTATGGAGCGGGTCCTGGAGTCTAGGCCCGCCAATCATTATGAGTACACTGGGATGGAATTGCTATGGGTTTGGGAACCCACGGAAAATTCAATTCCTTAAAGATATGATTTATCAAAAGAAGCCCAATATTATTTTCCTTCGTGAAACAAGGTCAAATAAATATTTTATGGGGAGACTAGCTCTGCAGTTGGGTTATGAGGGTTATTTTAGTGTGGAAGACAAAGATCAAGGAGGTGGGATATCGTTGATGTGGAAAGATAAAAATGATGTGCACGTACTCGATTTTTCAGTAAATCATATTGATGCGATGATTAAACTTAATGAAATGGTAGAGTGGCGTCTTACAGGGCTGTAGGAAGAACCAAATCGAAGTTTCCGACACAATACATGGTCCTTGTTATGGAGATTGAAAAGATGTCAGTCCTACCTTGGTGTGTCAAAGGGAATTTTAACAATATTTTGCATAACGGGGAAAAGAGAGGGGGAAGGCCTTACTCGAACTTGTTATTGGAGGGATTCGGTAAAGCAGTTCTTGATTGCGAGCTTACTGACCTAGAGCTAATAGGTCACCAGTACACATGGGAAAAAAGTAGAGGTCTCCCAAATTGGACGAAAATTAGGTTAGATAAAGTCATGGTTAATTCGAAATGGTGGGAGGAGTTTCAATCAGCTCAGCTTTTTAACCTCGAAATTTCTTTGTCGGATCATAGCCCTATTCTTTTGAATCATGTGGTAAAACAAAGATATAGTCATGCTCGTCGCTTTCGATTCGAAAATGCTTGGTTAATAGAGACTAAATGTATGGAGTTGGTTAGAGACACCTGGAACTTAAGCGCAAGCTAGCACAATCCAGGAAAAATTGAAGAATCGCGAGGTTGTTCTGGAAGAATGGGGGAAGGAGATCACGAGGAATTTTAAAGCCAGAATCAAAGCTTGCAAAGAAGTGTTATATAATCTAAAAAAGAAGAGAGATGAAGTTTCATTAAGTCGTTATGAGGAGGCAAAAAAAAAGGTTGGCGGAAATTTATCACCAAAAGGAGATGTATTGGAGACAACGTTCGAAGCAGCTTTAGTTGCAATGTAGGGACCGAAACACGAAGTACTTTCATAATGCAGCTTCTGTATGAAGGAAAAATAATTTGATCCATCAGTTGCAAGATGATACAGGTTTATGGAAGGATCGAGATAATGATCTTGATGGGCTTATGGAAAATTATTTACAAACAATCTTCTTGACAGCAGGGACATATTTTGATAGGGTGGTTAGTGAAGCGCAGAGTAGTATCTCGGAGGTCCAGAACAATATGCTTATGGAAGAGGTCGACCAGGAGGAAGATAAAGCTGTCTTGTTTAGTATGAACCCAGATAAGGCACCTGGTTTAGATGGGTACACTCCAGGTTTCTATCAAAAATGTTGGTCATTCGTTGGTAGGGACATGACAGAGTTGGTTAAAAAAAAATTCATGAGGCAAAGATTCCAGAGAATTTGAATGCAACTCTTTTAATCCTGATCCCAAAGAAGAAAAAGCATGTACGAATGGGAGATTTACGGCATATAGCCTTGTGCAATGTTCTCCGTAAAATTATTGGGAAGGTTATGGCTAATCGATTATAGTCACTGCTTCCTGTAGTTATTTCTGAAAATCAAAGCGCTTTTATGAAGGGCTGGCTGATCTCGGATAATGTAATGATTTCATTTGAAGTCCTCCACCATTTGAAAAGAAAATAACAGGGAAAGGTGGGTTACATGGCCTTAAAGTTGGACTTAAGTAAAGCCTACGACATGATTGAATGGGATTTCTTGAAGCCATCATGAAACGTATGGGATTTTGTGATAAATGGGTAGCTCTTGTTATAGAATGTATGACTTCTGTTAATTATTTTATAACTCATGGTGGTGAGGTGTTTGGTCGAGTAACCCCGTCTTGGGGTATTCGACAAGGGGATTTACTCCCCATATCTCTTCATTCTTTGTGCAGAGGGGTTGTCTTGCTTGATTCGAAAATATAAATAGGAGAAATGGCTCCATGGTTGTAAAATTACGCAAAGAGCTCCAGTTATTTCCACATGTTCCTTGCAGATGATAGTTATATCTATAGCAGGGCTACAATGGAGGAAGCCAGACATGTGGTGGAAATGTTGAAGATTTTTGAAAACGTAGCTGGACAGAAAGTAAACTTCAACAAATCATCTATTTTTTTCAGTAAGAACACGAAGATGGAGGTAAAATACAATGTTCTCAAGATTCAAGAAATGCGACCGACAGATGTTCAAAGTTTTTATTTAGGTCTCCCTAGTGTAATTGGACGTAACAAGGCTGCTATCTTTGGGTTTCTGAAAGACAAAATTCGAAAGCGAGTCCAAGGATGGGACAGTAAATGGTTCTCAGAAGCAGGAAATGAGATTCTTATAAAAATGGTCATTCAGGCTATTCCTACCTACACGATGAGTGTGTTCTTGTTGCTAAACAAAGTGTGTCAAGAAGTCGAAAGTATTATTAGTAATTTCTTGTAGAGATTCTCAAAAAATAACAAAAGAATTCATTGGTAAAGCTGGGACAAATTAAGAACGCATAAAGACGGAGGTGGTCTGGGGTTCAAAAATATCAAAGACTTTAATCTAGAAATGTTGGGAAGACAGGGTTGAAGGTTGCTTATGTTTGAGAACTCATTAGTTGGTTGGGTGTTCAAAGCAAAATACTATCCAGACAACAACTTTTTGGAAGCGAAAGTAGGTCGCAACCCCAGCTATGTCTAGAGAAGCATTCTAGAATCCCAAACTCTAATTAAAAGAGGGGCACATTTGAGGATAGGTGATGGAAGAAATATAGCTATGGTTGATCAACCATGGCTCACAGAGCTGCAGAACCCATTTGTAAACTCACAGCACATAGCCTTGTAGGAAATGACTGTGTCTAATCTATTCAAATCGGGCAGTAGGGAATGGGATGAAGATATTATAGAGGAATTGTTTGATGAGAATGATAGGAGGGCGATTTACGACATAGTGCTGAGCAAAAAATGTTATGAAGATACCAGATATTGGGCCCCTGAGCAAAATGGTCTGTACATAGTTAAGAGTGCATATAAACTCCTACAAGTAACCTCTGGAAGATGGGTCGCAAACACTAGTGCTAGCATTTGGAGGAAGCGCTGGAAAATGCAAGTTCCAGGTAAGATAAAAACTTTCCTCTGGAGAACGCTAAATGGTTGCTTGCCCACGAAGTGTAATCTACAATCAAAGATGGTATAGGTTAATGATATTTGTCCACTATGTGGGGTTGATAAGGAAACCGTATCACATTACTTTATATTCTTTTTATTTGCTAAAAACTACTGGAGCAATGTGTGTCCTGAAGTTGCCTTTGAAAACTCGATGAATATAAACACATGGTGGGTATATGTCCTGGAGCATCTAAATGATAAGACTGCTTTGATTAGCATGGTTTGCTGGGGTATATGGAGAGCTCGCAATGATCTCGTTTGGGATAATAGAAACTCGAGAGCTGGTAATATGGTAACTGTTGCAACTGCATATCTTACATAATGGAAAGGAGTTCAAACGTTGGGGAAAATAATCCCCTCAATACCAGTTCAAGTGACTGGAAACCTTGAACGATGGACTAAACCTGAGGATGAATGTGTAAAGATCAATTGTGACGCCACATTATTCAGACGTTCTGGTCAGTATGGTGTGGGTTGGATAGCGAGGGATGGTAGAGGAGAACTCATCCATGCTACTCGTCTATGCTTCAATGGCAGTCCGGCGATTCACCTGGCTGAAGCAGTGGGCTATAAGAGAGGCTCTAAGCTGGATTAAATCTGAGATAGATAGTATTTTAGTGAGTAATGATTATAACCATCAGCATGGGTTAGTGGTAGAGTCAGACTGTCTAACAGTAGTGAAAGTGTTGTTAAAGCAGGAGAAAGTCTAGTCGCCTAATGGGAACATAATAGAGGAGTGCAAGTGTGTTCTTGAGTCTTCAAACAACATTAAAGTTGTATTTGTCAAACGATCTCAGAATAAGGCAGCAGATTGACTAGCTTGCTCATTGAGTTCTAGTATTATCAGAGGGGAGTCTGTTCCTCCTGATCTCCAACGTATTCTGGAAGCTGATTTTAATTAATGAAAGATTATATTTTACTTCAAAAGGAAAAATACACTCAGTGGTATAAAAGTAAATTACTAAATATTTTTAAAAGATCATGTTGACCCATAGCATATACTCCCTCCGTCCCATTTATATTGGTCACGTTTCCTTTTTCGTCTGTCCCAAAACTTTTGGCCACATTTCCTTATTAAAGCAAAAAAATTGTTAAATATGTTAAGTTTTTCTAAATATGTTAATAGTTGTGGTTAAATTTGGTAAGTTTTA
>PHNY01043798.1:4770-19269 GCA_003724115.2 Anethum foeniculum
TCTATAGAGCTAGTTAATATTAATAATCCAAATGTCTTACATTAAAAACATAATAGTGTTGTCTCTAGGGCATAAACACTAACAATTACTCGATCTAACTATCTACTAATATTTCGGAATTTGAACGTCCACATTATTTTCCTTTTCAAATTTCTCTCCCCAAATTTCGTTGTGTTCGTCCAGAGCCACTTGCTGCTCCCCTGAGCTGCCCCTCTACGCAGTGGTGCCTTAAGCCAACCCCCCGTCTCTAGTCACCATTGACGATCCTGCATCAAACTTCTTTTCGCAAAACCTCTATGTATGTGGCACTATCCACATATAAACCATAGATCACCCAGCTTCTTATACTTACAATGCACGACAAATTCCGTCTTATCTTTTTTATAAATTTTCTTTTTTCTCTTCAAAGGTTTCCTAACATCCACATTGATCTTTAAAAGCATGTATTCCCTCCATATGCTTGCATTATTGCTTGAATCTTATGTTAAGAATGTACCAAAAAAATTGTCCAATTATTTCCCCCGATTCAGACATATAATCACTAGGCAGATCATACACTTGAATCCAAATACTAACTCATTCAACAGCATTTTAGTTGGATCTTCTTCAACTTGTACAACATTTGTTACCAATATAGTATTGTCAAACAACCAACGTCTATTATTCATCACTCATTCCTTGTCATTCTTATAAAAGAACTGAAACAAGAATATACCATCCTTTAAAGATTAGATACTAACTCCCCTTGCTAGCCTCCACAAATCTGTCATTTTCGTCTGCATAGCCTTCACATTAATGTTTTTCTCCATCAAGAATCTCCCGACTAGACATAAAACAAACTTATTTCCAACCTCCACCACATCCTCGTGAATGCACAGTTCAGCATTTTCTTCATCCTCAATATCCAGACTTCCCATCTAAAAATCGAGATATTCTACTGTCATTATATTAAGGATCAGTTACTCTCAAAACTAGAATAGAAGAAAGAGAGAAAACTAGGGTTTTCACTCAATTCAATAAATAAAAATAAAAAAAATTCAAAAGCCCAAGTTTTTCAAAACTTTTATTCATAGTAATTATTTTATATTATTTATTGAGCGAGTCAAAATGGGAGTCTTAAGCAATTTTATTCATCCTTATTTTATTTTATCTTTTTACTTAAATTACGAGAACAAGAGCATTTACAATCCTTCGTAATTAGAGAAAATTGATCCTTACACAAAAAGAGAAAAATGATTCTTCAAAAGTTAAAATACACAAAAACGGAAAAAGAATTGTGTTTCTTGAAATCGCAACTAAATTTTACATACTCGTTTGTTTCATGCATTATTAAAAAAAAGTTAATTTTTTTTTAAAGGCCCAACAAGCCCAAAACTGGCAAGCCGGCAATCAAGCAGAAAAAATGTAGTTAGTTGCATTTTAAGAGGCCTTTTTTATGCTAAGCAATTAAGCTAGAAAAGTACATCAAGCTACGGCATTAACCTAGGTAGGCTACAAGAGTGGAACAACTTCCAACTCTACTCACGAATTAGATCACACCATAAACATAAACAAACCAAAGCAACTAAGCAACTACTAACTAAACAACTGTTAATAAGTACAATATGGCCTATAAGAGTGTGACTTCTACAAGTCATCTTCGCCATAAGACAACAGTCGTGCTCGGACAATTTCCTTTGCCATCTACAAAATGCAATTAAGCTGGAGAGGAACTAATTATGCACCCTGCTGTTTCGTTCCCTCCAACTTAAGAAAGATAAATCGCGGCTGCTATGAATAAGAAATTTATGTGCGTTTTGACATCAGAAGAGGTTTGAGCCATATAATCATTTCCGTTGGCCAACTATAGGAATGGCAGACTGACAATAAAAACTGCAGGTATATGGGCGGGACTGAAAGAGGTGAGCTGCAGTTTCTACTTGATCGTTACATAGATAATAATTGGCTGAATAGTCATGCCAAACAAAAGCATACTATCTTTAGTGAGCAATCTATTCTTTAGCACAAGCCATAAGATAAACGAGTGCTTAGGAATGTGTAGGGGATGCCAAAGAGCCGAAACCCATTGACTAAGCTGACCATGATCCTAATAGAGTCCCGACCATGGCTATCTTTACTTGCTTTGCAGGTAAATGTACCCAACTCACTGTCTTGATCATGCAACTTAACCTGATGGAAAGAATGAGTTAAATTCATCGCATCACATGGTTTGTTGGAGTGACCCAACCTCCACCCGTAACAAATTTTGTGACTGTAGCATCCGAACAAGACTCCATAATATTGATATTACCTAGACCAAACTGATTAATCAGCAGCCTGCTGCAGAGCCAAGGATCATGCCATAAAAGTATTTATTTCCGATTTGTACTCTATAAATAGAAATGGAAGCACACTAGCTATCAGTAGAATTTTAAAAAAATTCTTCATGTAACACGAGTACTTCATTGGGATTTTTAAGGTCCGCTGATTTAGTTTTGAACAGCGAAGAACTAACCAATCAAGCCAAAGAGAAGAAGAATCCCAGTTAACTCTTCTCCAGAAACTGACAGAGATGGCTGCTCAATTCCACTTAAACAAATTAATAATACTGATTCCACCTTCCTTTGGGCAGAAACATTCATCCGGCCCAGCTTTGTAGTGGCAAAAAACTGTGTTTGACCATCCCCCCAGAAACATGCATAGTATGCTTTTTTAATACAAATTTCTGCCCAAAAATCAAAAATGTATGGACTAGTAATTATTGTGTACAGACCAGTATCCCATGATGCCTAACGGAATGGCTTATACTAGCTGGGCTCAGGCAGCAAAACAGAAAATTGTTTGTATAAATACAGTTTCTATTTCATAACTATATAATAAGAGGCTCTCAGTCCCCAACTTTCAAATGCTCAAGCGTACATTACTAAAAGAACAAGAAGTCTTACGGGGATTAAACGGAAGACAAGAGAATATAGAAGCAATTTAAATTTATTTCACATTATGGTTGAAATATAAATTGGTATAACCATTCTTGCACCATTCAGTCACAGCAATACAACAATAGCTCTGGTTTGCCCAACTTTTCAGAAGCATGAGAAGTTCAGTCAGCAGATCAAGAGATTAAATGGTAACTACAACATTATTAAGCACGGAAAAACAAGCTCTATACAGCATCATAAGTTTAGATACAAGGTTCTACAAACATAACAGATGTCCGTATGCTGAAGATTGAACCTATGCTAGACTAACTGAAGATCGATAAAAATATCAAAATTTAATCTTCATCTGATAAACAAACTAAATTAGTTGTTACATCTGGAGCAGCTGAGCTAGGTGGCACGCTAGGCCCAGCTTCAAATACAGAAAAGTCTATTGCGTCTAATGTTGAACCCAAATCTGGCAGAGGTTCATCAAGTCTCTGTGCACCATGCTGCTTACTAGACTTGAGCAATTCCTGAGTAGACACTGAAGCACTGATAGGAGTTGACAATCCAGGTGGCAACATTTCTTTGGCAGTATTAGACAGGGTTGATAAATTATTATAGTTGGCACTTGAGTAGTTTGTCTGTACATTTGGGGTTGCTGAACATGGAGGAGATGAAGACGCTGGCAGACTGGTTGGGGTCAGATGACTTGGCATCACACGTTGCGTAGCTGTATGACTTACAGATGATGCAGATCTGAAAGCTTGTAAATGTGGGGCAGGGGCACGGGCACGGTTTTCATTTCCCACTCTGACATTCCCCATTGAAGGGGTAATGGGATTGATCTGAGGTGGTCTGGTGGCAACACTTGAGAAAAGAGCTGCTGATTGATGAACAATTTGTAATGGAGGTTGGGTACTCTGCTGACTGGAAGCAGAGTGAGTACCAGAAGATGACAAGGAGATGGGGGAAATCCTCGGTGAAGGCAGCAACAGCGGCTCTGTGTTCTGCTGGTAGCTAGAAGGTTGGCCAGCTGAAGATGAAACAGAGATGAAGTTATTACCAGGCTCAGGCTGCGTCAGCAGGGTTGTATGCAACTGTGTGGCTGCAGGTTGTGTACCAGAAGATGAAGCAGTAACAGGTAAAAGCCTCGTTCCATATTGTGACAGTAAGGCCGTATTCTGGTGATTGGCTGTTGGTTGGCGAGCCGTAGATGAAACAGTATTCAAGTGAAGCCTTGATGCAGGCTGCGACCTAAGAATTGTATTCTGTTGACCGGCAGCAGGTTGGCCAGCTGAAGATGTAACAGTGACAGGGGATGACCTAGGTGCATCATGCGAAGGTAACTGATTTACATGTTGCACAAGACCAGGATGCACAACTGCAGGAAATGTGGCAAATAGCAGATGTAAATACCATCATGCATGATAAATTTACAAGGGTCTTCAAACATTGTGTCCATCTAGCAAAATAAAGAAAGAACATGGCATCCCTACTAAAATTCCTACATGAACATATTATATGGCCCCAATAACTTTAACATGGAATGTGATACAAAGACATGCACACAATAAACTGTATATCACTATTATGCTGTTATTTGTAACAGGTTTTTTGGTCAAGACCAATAATTGAGCAAATATAATCATAAATGTCTCAATAGTATATTTAGGTGCTCTGGAGGCTGCAAGAAGCACAAGTTACTTCCAACCTACTCATAAACATCCCAAGTCTGTCAAAAAATCATGTAGTGTGTATCTTATGTACAAAAGACACAAGTTAAATTTAAGCGGAAAAAAAAAGACAGAAGTTACAAGAAAATACAATAGCTTTGGGTTTCTGATTTATTCAACTTTCCTACATGGTAAATTAGGTAATCATTAGAGTTTTGTTGTGTTATGCTTGTAAACTGCATCTCGATATTTATAACATCTCTCCAGGTTTAAATCTTTACTTCATGTTACTGTTCGTTCAGAATAAGTTAGCATTGGTAACTTTGGTGGTAATTTGTTCTGTATATGTGGGAGAAACTTGTGTGAGAATATGGTGATTAAACAAAAGAGTTTATGAGGCCAAAGATAATTAGAAAGGCCTTCTGAAACTGAATAAAGGAACCTTCACGATCATCTAAAATTCCTTCGTGTCCACGAGGCCCATGAATATTCATGGGCCACCGGGCAGAAGAATATTCATAGCTGTGAGCACTGTTCATTGAGTTGCTAGTCTGTGAGAGTCACAGAGGCACACCAAATTTACTGACACACTCGGTTAGCAGTTTCCTAGATGGATTATATTAGTACTTTTAAACTTTAATTAATTTTTTTTACATATAAGAACTGCTAGAGCTTTTACTACATTTTCATTTGCCTTCGTTTCTATAAATAGATTCCCTGTAGTTTGTTTGGAGATAACTCTTGTTTTAGAATCATATAAGATTCCCTTTGTTCTCTTTTTTTTTGCTAAATGTTCTTTAACCCATATAACATTCACTTTGATAGCATAGAATGGGGTGAGAATGGAATTAGAGCTAACTTTTGTGCAAGGCGTCACAAATATTCATTGCTTTAACCCTTGAGATTCAACTTTACTTTAAGCTTCATATCTGCTGATTCCAAAATGAATAGTCTTTCCTTCATTGCAACATTTCTTTCCCAAATTACTAATTCTCATCCTATATTTTTTCACCCTCCCCTAGATTCTTCTCTTACACCTCTTCTTCTCTTCATAATATTTGATTTTACTCATGCCAACTAAAAGGTGAACACAACCTTAGTCATTAGAACCTAACTCTTCACAAGTGATTTGTACAAACCATAAGTGGAGCTAAAAATGGTAATCACTGAACTTTCTAATGGTGGAGAGGTTCTAACTTGTCTACTTGTATTCGTTAAAACAGTAGACTTGCGGACTCTCAACCGTGGTTATCAGAAATTACCACCGAAACCAGATTTGTTCAGCCCACTTGCTACCATTTAACGCAGAAGTCATTATAGAAGTAAAACATCACATTTACATGGTACAAGAGATGTTTTAATAAATTTAGAAGCATACACCAGTATCCAGTTAATAAGCAAATGCAGAATAAAAAAGTCTATGAACATTAAGTAGTTGAGGCTATAGAGCATATTAAGTTGATTGCTGGACCAAGCAAAGTCTAGTCATGCCACTTTGAAAGTAATAAACCAGCACAAATAGCTAGAAGAAAAGCAAACTTTTCCAAGTATCATCTTCAACAATTACATACCTTGTTGCATTCCCATGTACCTAGAAGGTTCCACGCACTTGGACCTAAAAGCATCAGCCAGGATTTTATTAACAAGGACTTTGTTATGATTTTTATCGAGTTCTTTCTTCTTCCACAGGAATGCAGCCTCAGCGTCCTTACATTTAGCTTCATAATTCCTACGAAGCTGAGCTATACTTTCTTCTAACTCAAATTTCAGTCTCATCTTCTGCTCAAGAAAAATACTACAAGTGAGTACAAGGTAATCAATAAATTACAATAACACATGATAAAACTATGAAGAAAATTTCTACATGAGCACTGACCGTATCTTCATGAAGTTTTACAGCTTGTTCAGTTTCCTTTCGAATACCTTCCAGTTGATTCTGTAGTGGGTCACTATATGAAGTCAGCTTCGGAATTCGTGAAGGGACCTGGTGTTCAGCACGTAATGGATGGTCATTAAATCCCTGAACGGGCATATTTACTCTGGTAGGAATCACAGCTTGTCTGGAAAGCTCTATTGTACTCTCGTTGACTTGTGGTACAGCCTCAGAGTTTAATAAATATGGACTCAAACTGAGTGGCTGATGATCAAGTGTGTTCCTAGTAGATGGAAAATCAGGCTGATTTTGCCGAAGAGATGTTTCTATCACATCAGTAGGGGGATGCAGTTCCACATTTTCCCCAAGACGTGGAAGAACTTGATCAGGGAGCTCTGTTGTGTGCCCAACCAATTGTTGTGGAATCTCATGTTGCTCGTCCACAAGATTCCTCACTCGATCATCCACTGGATGATTCTCTTCCGCAATTTGACCAGCTAGTAAAGAAGCCTGACCTGAAGGTGCTATTGTATTCACAGATCTACTTCGGGGAGAAGTATCCCTTTCATTAGTTGATCTAGGAACAGATCCACTAGCTAGAGGTAAATCGGTTGGACTGCGACCTGAATGTGAAACCATAGCAATTTCCAATTGCGGTTGCTCAACATCTGAAACTTTCTCAGGAGCTGAAACTTCAACTTGATTACAAGCAGGAGATGAAGCTGGCTGCTTTTCAGGAAATTTTAACATCTCCGTGGAAGAGAAATCAACATTAACAGAGCTATTTGCTTCGCCAATCTGGGAATTGTTTTCAAAAACATTTGGTGTGCCAGCACTTGCTCCACGTACTCTATCCTTCCCTCCAAGGAATTCCACGGCAGTTGTTTCCAGATCTAAGGAGTTGGCATCACCAAGCACTTTTTCTGGAACCCTAATCAATGGTTCTGATGGAACCGTTCCACCTGGCCCACTTGACAGATTTTGTCCTGGGTTCTGACTTTCGGAGTGACACTGACTAAAAGAGCCGGTGTTTTCATAAACATCAGAGGAACGGCCTAACCTACTAGGCTCCTTACTTCTAGAAACTGACACATTTACCAATGATATTTTCTCCGTATCATCTTTTGAAGTTTGGTTTCCACCAGTTACAAAAGTATTATCTGGAACCACCTCAACTGTATTTGTTCGGCCTGCAAGAAGATCAGGCAGTCTAGACAGAGCTGCAACATTCTCAGAAACATTTGGAGACTCATACTCACCAGCTCGAGAGTATCCCACCTCATTTTGGACACCAGATGGATGCAAAGGCAGCACATTCTGAGAAATATCTTCAGTAACAGAGGGTGTTGCTGATTTTAACCACTGATTGACCCTTCTGCTCTCATCTGATAATGCATCAAGATGCTGTGCTTTTAATTGTTTAAAGCTTATATCCTTCTGATGCTCAAGTTCTTCCAATTTCTTTGCGCACTCATTATCTAATGTCTTTAGTTTATCCATTCTCAGTGCTTTGTTACTATACATCTCTTTAACAATAGTCGACTGGACTTTTTGCTTATTTTCAATTTCTAATCTCCGGACCTCCCAAGATCTGTTTAATTCCTTTATTTCTTCATCTTGCTTCTGCTTCAGTTTTGCTATTTTCTTCCTACATTTCTTCTGGATCAGTAAAAAATTATTCTCTTTATCTACCTGGTGTGTTTTATCACCTTGTACCATATCACCGGTACATGCTTGATCTCTTATTTCTTCGAGCTCTGATTTCACTTTTTGCAACTCCAACATCTTCTCATTCAGTGTTTCTTTGCGGGACTTTCCAACTCCTGATACGCTATCCTTTGAAAAATCTGATAACACATTCTCCTTAAATGCTTTCTTTAGCTTGCGCATAGCAAAATACACAGAATCTGCCTCTTTTTCATTACAAATAAAGTTCAGATGTTGCTGTGCAAGGATGAGAGATCCCTTCCTATCAACTTTCTGGTTTAGAAGTGAAGCTGAACTCCAGCACTGAAACAGAAACATAACCAGCACTTACTCATTAGATTAAAAATTGACATGACAGAAGGAAAAAAACAATTATCAAAGAACAGTTAAAATATCTGAAGCTTATGAAAAAATTTCTATTGGATTCTTAAAATTTTATAAAATATTCTTACCAGAGATATAAGGAATGCCTGCAATATGTTTTTCGAGTCACTGCTGACTTGATGATTAGAAATAACATATTCAAGAAACCGTTCTGCCATATTCTTGACTTCATCCTGAATATTACACGAGTCACATGTTTTATATTCAATATCAGTTGCAAACATTCTTATAAATAAAAAAGAAATAGGAACGTTAGTTTGCTAACTGGAAACACAAAGCTGTAGGAAAAGTAACGAATAAAAAAATTGAAGGGCTTATAAAATATGAATAAGATTCAAACATCCTCTATGCTCTCTATCTTTATCTCAAAGCTTTATTCCTAAACATTATACTTCAAACAACACTCGGAATTCGGAACTGTTCCATTACTCAGCAATGCAGCTTTGAAATTGAACACTTTCAGCAACAAATAAATTTCCAACAACAGTCAACTATAAGCAGCCGTAAGTTGGCCAAAAGTTTGAGCTTTTAATTCAAATTATAAATGTTGCACAACTTCTAAGTAATAACAGGTGATCTCATTTTACGATCTAGTTTTGGTACTTTCGGTGTGAGAATTTCTAGAGTTCATTTTACCACGACCCTCTTAGTACATTTATTACTAAATGTGTTAAACCACACCATGTAGGTACTACTCCTAGATGCTCAAAAAGGCAATACTCCCTACATCCCATTTTCCATGTCCGTTTGACTTTTTGCATGTAATTTATGGTGCTCAAAAATCATACTTCAGTCTAGTATTATTTGAATAAAAAAACTATAAACTTCAATTCAGAAAAGTAATTTTAAAAAATAATAGGCGGAAGTATCTTTTTTATGCGTAAATTACGTGACGGAGGGAGCATCTTCTTCCACCCCTAAAAATATAAACTGGAACAAGAAACAAACAAAATTTATGAAGGGGATAAGAGTTGCATACAGAAAATTTTAGAATCTCGCAAAGCTTCAGAATAGATGACTTCACAAAAAGATGAAAATTATTCCGTGCATCTGGCAGAATGCTATTGTCAGAAGCAATTGCTGGAGCATTGCGAGGGTAAAGCACGTCCATTGTCCTAGCATCTTGTGCTTCTAAACAGTACAAACCATGATTTTCTGGAATACTAGAAGCCCCTGCAATTTTTTCTGCAAACAGAAAAACACAATAAGATTGATGACTATAGACATCAGAACCAATAGCAAACTAGCAATTACCTGCAGTCTTGTCTTGTTCAAGCCCAGGACTCAAATCGGCCCCTCCCTTCTTGCGCTTCTTTCCAACTTCAACAGCTTCGCGTTCTGCTTCCTTTGGTGAATCATCATAATACTGAACCTTTTTCCGGTGCCTTTGAGTTTTCCCAGATAAAAATTTCCACTTTGGATTCCTTCCGTTAAGCAAATTTGCCCAAAAAAGATGTGGATGGTCACCATCCGACAACAAAACTTGTTGCTCACCCAGCAACTTCAGATTCGAACTGTAGATCCCACCTCTCTGCTGAATCTTTGAGATGGAATAGTTATCTATACCATCACAATCACCATTCTGAGCAAGTAATACCAAAATTTCGTCCACTACCTTCCTCGCAAGTGTTTGTTCTGATGAGACAGTTGCATCAGGGTTACTATGAAATTCATCCAACCTCTTAAGTAAATATGATGCACCCCACATTAGCAATGTGTTACTAGTAGCTCGACTTATGTTCTCTAATTTGTTTTCAAGTGCCAATCCCTGCTTAGCAAGAATCAAAACTTTTTCTTCAACAGTAAAAGCTGAATATAAACGAAATATCTTTATCTGTTTACACTGAGAATCAATAGATATTTTGTTTAGTGCTTTTATATCATTTGCGGGATTCCAGTCACTGTCGAAAATTATTATTGTGTCCACTGACACAAGTTTAATGCTTGAGAGACAAGCACGGTTTTCTAATAAGAACACGAATCTCCCACTCCCCTTGTTGAAACTGTTCAATGCTTTTTGCCTCAATTTAGACGAGATCGCGACCCCGTCAAGACGCTCGTAAGTATCTACACCAAATCTCTCCCGCAAGAAATCATCCAAAATATCTCCCAGTCCTAGTGTGTCCCTTCCAGATCCAGCTACTGACTGTCGTGGAAAAAAAGGATTTTTCAATTAGTGATAGTAACCAAAATACATGAATAGAACTTAGTAGCCATAAAACTGAAAAGATGAAATATATTTAAGAAATCTCTGCACTTGGACTAAAGATATCTGGTAGCCAATAGATACATCAAACAAGAAATATTGCAAGAGCAGGTTGACACATAAAAATCAATAATGACAAGCATTCAAAAAGATATGAATGCTGCGTATGAAGAAAGCAGCAACACTTGAAAGGTGGCACTCAAGAGGCCAGGCAGACATACAGCTTAATAGCAGAAGAAGAGATTGACATACAAATTTTAATTGGGCGTAAAAAGGTAACTCTAATAATTAATATTTATATAATACTCTATACTAAATGGCCAAAGGCCCTTTCAGTGGTATTTCATACTCTATAGTCTATACTAAAAGGCCAAAGGCCCTTTCAGTGGTATTTCAGAGGACTGCCGTTTATAGTTTATGGTTATCACCTACAGACATACATTGTTCTCTTCATTAAAAGGCCAAATGCCCTTGGCCCTTTCAATGGTATGTCAAAGAACTACCATTTTTGTTTTTGTCTTATCACCCATATTATACTACAATATTTTATTACTAATATCTATTAATATCTAATACTTGATCCTATTAAATTATAATCCATCACTCTTTTGTTTGAATATCCAATATCATATATCCTTAACCATCAGAATGTCAAAATCTTAAAAAGCATATGTTGCAGAATAGAAATGGTCAAATGTCAATGTTATTGATATTACCTTGACATGACAAGGGATGGTAACCTAGTGATATACTTGTAGTCTGGTCGGTCAGTCTATAATTTGGTCATCCTGTCATAATATAATTATTTAATAATATCAATTCATTATTTTACATATCAAATCCAAACACACCCGTTTATTAATTTATAAAACATACATAAAACTTGCACACCTAATTTTTAAAAATGTATTTTAAGAACAGGCCTAATTATATTAAAAAGTTATGCTATTCAAAACATGTGTAGCTATTCTACTTTAAACCCATCTCTAAAGCTTACATATTATAAAAACTATGGGCCTGATTTTTTACAACAGAGTTTATCTTAACTAATTATATTAAAAAATATTTAACTAAAACATGTTTAACTATTCTAATTCAAACCCATCCCTAAAGCCTACATATTTTAAAAACTTATTTTCAAGGACCTAATTACTAAATTAACAGTCCTAATTATAAAAAAATTATATTTTAATTAAAATACGTATCATTATTTTTACTTTAAACACTACTACTTATTTTTTTTTAAACCTATTCTAATTAGAGTTCAGTTCACATAACAATTATTACTTATATACATAGCTACAATTAAAATAAATATGAATATCAAATATTAAATACACATAATAAGATAGAAAAAATTAACATTTACCAGTATATTAGTTAAATTTTAATTAAAAATTATTATTATTTTACAAATTAAATTAACATTATTAATATTTAACAAATTTTTATAAGAACAATAGTCAATAAATTAGTATATTAATTTATTTAAATTATAAATTAATATATTAATTTATCACAAATTTAATATTTTCAATAAATATTATAAGATATTGACCCCATAACAGGTTGGTTGGGGCTGAGAATGAGGGATGCATCTTGTAACCATTAGAAATACCAAAGTACCGTCAATACATTCTAATTTCTAATGCCGACACATTTCAAGGAAAAAGACCCATAGCTCGATCCTATCAGTAATCAAGGTTACAAATTTGAATTGGTATAAACACATATTACACTAGAATAAAATTTATAGGCAGAGATGGTTAGCTTTGAAATTTGTTAATTGTCATTGACTACCAAACTACTACTCGACTAGGTACCAGTAATACTTGCTGCAACTAATATAGTGACTATCCTAAAAGGAATATCTTGTTACTCTGTACAACGAATGTAAGCTCTTAATAATCCATGATGTAGAACTTGATTAAAAAAGGGTTTCAGAGAATTGATAGACAACAAAAAAATGCATTTTCATTCTTGAAACACTTAATCCATGACTTATATCTATTAGTATTCAAGATCAAAATAGAGGTCCTAAAACTATATGAACACAAAAAATTCTATTAAAAAGGAAAAATAATTCTAATTCATATCCGTTTCCTAGAAAATATAATGACGACTTATATAATCTTACCACCATGGATGTACTGTTACGAACTGCAGTACAGTAGTATAGGGTAGTAGTATTGAGTAATAAAAGTAGCAAGGGTATTTGTGTCATTACTGAGTTAGTTACGCGAGTCTATGTACTGTACTTGATGCTTAATGAAATATCAGAAAATGAGACTTAGTTCTATTAATCTGTGTCTCTAAAATTCTCTGCTGTCTTTTATTTCTAGAACTATCTTCTCCTGCAAGTTAGCTCTATTCTATTTCTGTCTTCTCTAAATCTGCTGTTCCATCTCTCTTATAACTGATCTCTCAATCTCTCTCTATATTTCTGCATGATCTCTTTTTCAGATTTCTATATCTATTTGTTTCTCAACTGCTACCTGCATTTCTTATCACATAACCACAGAAAATACAAATATATAGTAAATTTCAGTTCAGTAACCTATAGTTCCCGACATGTAGACTCTTCCTAATTATCGATATCTCTAATAGAATTAAAATTAATATTAAATTTGAATTAACTTCATCTCCAAACAGTAATATGACATATAAAATTACTCCCTCCGTCCCAGCAGTGACGGAGGTTGTTTACACTGGGGGAGGGAGAGCTTGACACGCATTTTAAGGCTTATAGAAAGTATAGTTCTATAAAATTTTTTGGAAATTTTTTTTTTCTGTATAAAAATATAATAGTTTAACTTTAATTTAGAAAAAGAAAATTTTAAAAATAAATTATGGAACTATGTTTTATAAGAGCCTTAAAATGCGTGTCGAGTGCACGGTTACCAACGTAAAGAACCTGATGAGACAGAGGGAGTAACTTTTTCATTTGTCGATATTATATCCTTATAATATAATATGCATAAGAGGGATCTTATCCAAATATTTGGTCATAAACTACCAATGTAATAAGGACCGTTAGATCTTCAATTAAATATATGATAGCCGTTGGATTTTAAATAAGGGAATATTCTATCTACATAATCTAAACCAAAACTAAGTAGGTCTTCTAAATTGAATAGATTAGTTAAGTAGGTGTCCTAAATTAAATAGACTACTTAATACAAAATTTGTAACTGTTTTTTTCTTTTCAGTTTCTAGAAAATTTTACGTAAATAATACTTTTTAAATCATTATTGAATTAAGAATATTTTGTGAGTTTCGTGTGGGTTGTAAAATCATCAAAATCTGATTTCTAGAACTCAAAAATTATATAATTCGTGTTCTTACGATTTTACATGAATATTACAATGTTATGAATTTTTAAATATATTATTATAATTATCAATACTGTCCAACCACGTGCAATGCACGGGCAATAAGCTAGTATATAAAATATTGCTTTCATTCAGTAGGGAGTCAGGAACTGTTCTCGTTCCTGACCTCTATATCATCTGATTATTATTGGTGTTCTTTTATGTTTGAGTGATAAGAAATGCAGGAACAGTAGAGAAACAGGTAGAAATTGCAAAATTAAGAAAGAAACAAGTGAGATGAGGGCAGAATTAGAGATATAGCCTAGGAAGCACGGACACGGCAAAAAGGGTGCCGTACCCGTGTCGGACACGGCCGACACGGCGACTCGGCACCGACACGGCTGAGTACGTGTCCGACACGCCATGTGGCGTGTCGACACAA
>PHNY01043798.1:26166-46219 GCA_003724115.2 Anethum foeniculum
GAACTTCATATTAAATAGCAGATTCAGTCAGACATCTAAGGGTCCAAACAGACCAGATGCTCTACTAACGACAAATATTATCAAGGGTATTTCATTTGCACATAACAAATCAAACACAAGCCCGTAAAAGTTTGTACTTGGATAGCCTAGAATTCAGTTTAGCAATTCCAAGTATAAAAAATCTAACAAACACAAGAAAGGAAAAAGATTTTACATATGTACTAATGTACCTTTGTCTCTTGGAGCACGCAGCACATCTTTTGAAGACACTAGATGTTTTGCACCCAGAAGATAAATGAAGATTATCTGAACTAGAGGTGCAGACATCTCTTCTACCATCGATTGCAGGAGCATCAAGATCCACAACAAAATTCATTTTTCTTTTAATCAGTGTGGTGCTATCAGATCGTTCCTTATTAATTTCATCATCATGGGATTTTTTTTTGACCAAATCTGAACCTGCCACTTCAGAAGTTTGCACCTGCTCTTCTCTAGAGCAGTCAACAACCATCTTCTCTGCATTTACTGAAGTCTCTTCAACAATGCCATCCCTTTCAGGGGAGTTTTTGCCATTTCTATCTGAGGTCACCACAGAATAAAAAACCAATTTCAGCAATTGTACATATTTTTAATTTAAGTTCTTCATAGGAAATTTGATTGCTTCTTCATCACTAATAAATAAAATTTATAGATAAAATATTTTTTTAGATTTGGCCAGCGCGACCTATTAACAAGTCAAATTGTTATCATAACACTGTTCAGTATTCATCTTACTCAAAATCTTGCCTCCATTAAGAACCCAAAATTAAAAAACTGTCTAACAGATATAGGAGGAGAGCGTAGAGAAACTGAGCTACCTGCAGAAGCTTTTACGTTTACTTGTCTCCTAAATAAAGCTCTGTACGTACGAGCATCACAAGCATGTTTTTTGCCCGGGCCAGATTTCACATCTTCGCAATTTTTTCCTTCCGATGTCAACTCGCTCAAACTCTTCTCTCTTGTAGTCTGCATCTGATCCAAATCTACTGCAACAGATACCTTCTCAAACTTTTTTGATCCCGAAGAACCTGACGGAATCTGTTTCTTACCTCTATCAGACCTCCTCAAGGGACTCGGTGTCAATTCTTTACTACTTCTCTGAGAGTTCCTACGAGTTACAGGCGACACTGACGCGCTTTTTACAAATCTTTCCGATCTCCTCGTACTTTGCGGACTTGCTGCAGGCACTTGTTTGTTGGATGCGTTGGATGACAAATCTCTAACAGAACTCCTTAAAGCGTAACCATCACCTGCAGTAGCAGTTGATCTAGTTCCATTAACTACCTTTTTTTTAACGGCATTACCCCCCTCATCCTTACTTTTACAACTACTTCGACCATTGTTCGTCATCTTTCCACTCCTAATAACAACCACCGGTCAAAACAAGGTAAATAACAGCTTAACACTACTCGAAACCCTAAAAACACAATCTTTAATCCACCAAAGTAAAAACCATCAAAATTACATTACACACCTCATAACAAGAAACAATAACACAACTTTTAACCCACCAAAACATATTAGCATCTCACGGCATACAATGGAAACTAACGAGTACAATACATAAAGAAAACCCTACAATTTGAGCATTATCACAAACACAAACCCTAGAAAACTGTCCACAATTAAATCAGCTACATGCATTGACACAAAATAAACAATCAAAGCCCTAAGCATCAAATCAAACCCTAATTTCACCAAATAAACACAATTAATACACAAAACAATCGAAACTCACCGCAAATTTTAAATCACCGGTGAAATATCAGGCATACATGACTCCGACAATTCGATTCCTCGATGATCGAGATTGTGTTTACATGTATGATGTATACATATAAGTTAAGTTGTAAGCATATATGAGCAGTAGTAGTAATAATTAATTAATTAATTAATCAGAGCAGAGGAGCGGGTGATATCTTAGGTTTGGGGGGTTTTAAGTTTCGCCAGATGCGGATGTAAACATACCCTAATAGGTAAAATCTCCGTTCAAATTTTATATATTTTTTGTTGTATGTATTTATGGAATGCCCTTTATTCATATATTATAACCTCAAACTTGTAGCTATAATGTTAATTAATTCCTTTTTCCATTAAGATTATGTGATGTAAATTATTAAATTAAATTATTAAAATTTGAACTAAAATGTAATCATTGAAAAATAATTTATAATAACAAATAACATATATTCAAGTTATATCACGTGCTATAGTTTCAAATTTAATAAAGATACAAAATTAGAGAATGGTCGGTGACATCATCGTTTAAGAAGGCAAAATTTATTTCAATATCTATTAATTTTATAATACCAAATTTTACTACAGCTCTATATCTTGACGATTAAAATTTGATAGAGAGGTATACTTTCATTTCCTTTTCTTAGTTCTATTCATTTTTTTTCTTTCTTGTTCTTCTCCCTTCATTTATTTTTTGATTTTTTTACCATATATCATTTTAATATATTTAAAGTCGGTGACTCTATTCAAAATTCCGGACACTAAGCTGATTTCTTATGTTGCCACGTGGGTCGGTGTTGCCACGTTTTTTTTATTCATATTATATGTTTGCCTTTTTTTACTGGTTTGTTTCTTTGCCTTATTAAATGTATTGCTCAATAATAACGAAGCAAGCTACTTTTTTATCATCTCGCCTCGGTTCCATTCTATGCGTATCTATCTCAAATCGCTTTCCTTTTTATTTGTTTTTATCAATACACAACTAAAACATATATAAGCAGTATACAACTAGCACGTAATACAACCAACACAATATGGCCGGTATATAATAAACTAGTACACAACCGGCACGTAATATATGAATCCAAGTATTCAGACGATATCTTCAAATAATAATCTAATAATTCTAAGAATAAAATACAATTTATGTAACGCAAATCTCCAATACACACTCACCTTAAAATGCTTTTATAGTATCTCCAATTGATACACACCTTGAACTTTTTTAATTCGAAAGTCCAAATCTTCTTTAATATATCACTTGTCACTTGTATAACCTTCACCCATTGCAATAACTTATTCGATGAAAATTAAAGTAACCAAAAAAGTGTTGACTCATTGATACTCCAATTATTGCATGTATATGTTTATGTGTAAAGATAGAAATTCAATTATATATATTTATTAAATTTTACTACAGCTCTGCATCTCACCGACTAGAGTTTGGAAGAGAGGTATACTTTCATTCTTTTCTCAGCTTTTTTTTTTCTTTCTTGTTCTCCTATCTTCATTTATTGTTTTGGTTTTTTTTGCCATATATTATTTTTATATATCTAAAGTCAGTGACTCCATTCAAAACTTTGGACACTAATCTGATTTTAATATATCACTGGTCACTTGTATAACCTTCACCCGTTGCAATAACTTATTCGATGAAAATTAAAGTAACCAAAAAGTGTTGACTCGTTGATGCTCTAATTATTACATGTATATGTTTATGTATAAAGATAGAAATTCAATTATATATATTTATTAAATTTTACTACAGCTTTGCATCTCGCCGACTACAGTTTGGAATAGAGGTATACTCTCATTTCTTTTTCTCAGCTTCCATTTTTTTTTTCTTTCTTGTTATCCTCCCTTCATTTATTTTTTTGGTTTTTTTGCCATATATTATTTTTATATATCTAAAGTTGGTGACTTCATTCAAAAATCTAGACACTAATCTGGTTTCTTATGCTGCCACGGGGGTCGGTGTTGCCACATTTTTTTTCTATTCATATTATATGTTTGTCTTTTTTTACTGGTTTGTCTCTTGACCTTATCAAATGTATAACTCAATAATAACCAAGCAAGCCCTTTTTTATCATCTCGCCTCGGGTCCTTTCTGTGTTTACCTATCTCAAATCACTTTTCTTTTAATTTTTTTTTTTATCTAAATGTTAAACAAATCCAAGTACCAAGGTATGAAAATATAATCAGTATAAAACTAACATAAATATAGTCGATATACAACTAAACCAGTACAAAATCAGCATATAACATAACCAACATAAATGTAGTAAGTATACAATCAAAAAAGTACAAAATAGCACATAATATGTGAATCCAAGTAATCAAATAATATCTCCAAACAGTAATCTAATAATCCTAAGAATAAAACACAATTTATGTAACGCAATAATATTAGAGTATCTCCCACTTATACTCACCTTGAACTGCTTTTTGAGTATCTCCAATTGATACACACCTTGAACTACTTTTAAATCGAAAGTCCAGATCTTCTTCAATCACTTGTATAACCTTCACCCATTGCGATAGCTTATTCGAGGAAAAACAAAGTAACCAAAATAGTGTAAACTCATTGATACTCCAATTATTTTATGTAGCAGTGCATGTGTAAAGATAGAAATCCCGTTATATGTATTGATTAAATTTTACTACAGGCCCCCATCTCGCCGACTACAGTTTGGAAGAGAGGTATACTTACATTTCCTTTTTTTAGCTTCTGTTTATTTTTTTTTACTTTCTTGCTCTGCTCCCTTTTTTCTTTTCTTTTTTTGGTTTCTTTGCCATATATTATTTTTATATCTCTAAAGTCAATGCCTCCATTCAAAATCTGGACACTAATCTAATTTCTTATGTTGCCACATGGATTGGCATTGCCACGTTTTCTTTTTCTACTAATTTTTGTGTTGTTTTACTGGTTTGTCTCTTGGACTTATCAAATGTATCACTTAATAATAACCAAGCAAGCTTTTTTTTATCATCTCGCCTCGGGTCCTTTCTGTGTGTACCTATCTCAAATCACTTTTCTTTTAATTTCTTTATTTTTTTTGTTTCTAAGATGCTAAAGAAATCCAAGTACCAAGCTATGCAAATATAATCAGTATAAAACTAACACAAATATAGCCGATATATAGCAAAACCAGTATACAACCAACGAATAACATGGCAAACACAAATATAACAAGAATATAACCAAACTAGTACACAAATAGCACATAATATGTGAATCCAAGTAATCAAACAATATCTCCAAACGATATTCTAATAATCCTAAGAATAAAACACAATTTATGTAACACAATAATATTTGAGTATCTCCCATTTATACTCACCTTGAACTGCTTTTAGAGTATCTCCAATTGATACACACCTTGAACTGCTTTTAATTCGAAAATCCAGATCTTCTTTAATATATCACTTGTATAAACTTCACCCGCTGCGATAGCTTATTCGGTGAAATCAAAGTAACCAAAGTAGTGTCAACTCATTGATACTCCAATTATTTTATGTACATGTGCATGCGTGAAGATAGAAATCTTGTTATATGTATTGATTAGATTTTACTACTGCTCCGCATCTCGCCGACTACAGTTTAGAAGAGAGGGATACTTTCATTTACTTTTCTTAGTTTTTCTTTCTTGTACTCCTCTGTTTTTTCTTCTTTTTTTTTGGTTTCTTTGTCAGATATCAATTTAATATCTCTAAAGTCGGTGACTCCATTCAAAAATCCGGACACTAATCCAATCCCTTATGCTGCCACGTAAGTCGGTGTTGCCACGTTTTCTTTTTCTACTATATGTTTGTTTTTTTACTGGTTTGTCTCTTGACCTTATCAAATGTATCACTCAAAATAATAACCAAGCAAGCTTCTTTTTTATCATCTAGGCTGGGGTCCCTTGTATGTACCTATCTCAAATCACTTTTCTTGTATCAAAATACAAATTATTATAGCCATTTATGTTATAAAATCTTAGTTGTATCTTATTTAGTAATAATTTAAACAAATACCAATAACTATTTTTTTAAGTCGTACTATCTATTTTAATTTTGAATATTTATCTATTTTAAATAATAAAACAATCACCAGTTAGTTTTGTTGTAGTGGATGATCAACACACTGGACCTTAAATTCCCCTTTAAACAAATTTATAAAAATGTACTTGTACTTGTACATTCTTATAACTTAATAAATTAATCTAATTTTTGTATCATAAATAAATTTATTTATTATATGGAAAAAAAATAATCCTTAAGACATAATTAATGGTATATTAATTATGTAGAGAAATTTACGTACAAGGCTCAAACACGAACATGAACATTATTGTTGATGACCGAGGCCCACTCACAACCACGAATGAAAGCCCGTCAACGTGGCCCAAACGAAAAGTCCAACACGGAAACTAATTCATCCAAGAGTATCTAGAATCCACCGCCTTGTAGAGTCACAGTTACCTTCTATGAAGGAGACTTGTCCACCAAGTCTCGCAATCCTTATCTAGAACCCTCAGATTTAACACCTATATAAGGGGCCTGACCCCTCACCTCAGAACTACGTCTTGGCTTGATTCTCTACAACAGAGAGATACGTAGGCACCTCGTGAGGACCGATCAGTCTCAAACACGAGTGCAACCATTATAACTTGAAGCTAATAAACCTTAACATTAAATACGCACGAAATCCTAGATTTATTCCACAACATTTGGCGCCGTCTGTGGGAAGAAGACATCAACCATAGCAAGAACATGAAACCAATCCGAAGAACCAACTTCTACTCACGCAATTGCGTCCACCGTTGAGATTCCACCACACTCAACCTACGCCACTCAAGGAGGAGATACTCCCGTGGTGACAACGAACCCCATTCAAACACAAGGGACGAATCCCCCAATTCAAGATCAGATTCATAAAGGGACGAATCTCCAAACTCAGATGGTGTATGCACCATTGAACACTCAGGCACCTGGATTCCATATGTCTACCACCATTTTTCCTTCGCGAACTAACCCTAACCCCGCGTATGGGATGCCCTACATCCCTGAAATCGAAGGAAACTGTCACGCTCAACAACCCGAGTACATACGAGGTTTGGTCCCCATCCCTGAAGGACGTGACTACTCTGGTCCTTATATAAAGGATGGTACTGAACCATCTTCGGAGAAAGATGTCGCCCCAAGGAGGAGACGTGCTGGGTAGGAGACTGAACCCAAGGGACCCCCTTAATTACGAAGGGCTCAAGGGACAGCCTCTTAAAGCATTCAAGAAGGGATAAGGGCTCATGAGACCAAAATCTAAAATTTGAAACACGACATGGAAAGACGAAAATCAAGGCACACGGTGAGTACATGAGGATGAAGGGATAGGACCCCCTTATCATAGATATGGGAGATCCACCAAGGAGAAGGAGGGTGATCACCCCAATGACTGATCCCAATGATTTAATGCCTCTTGGAGATCCTGATGATCCGAGACCCTCATTCACTGATGAGATCATGAATGCACATATCTCAAGGAAGTTCAAGATGCCCACCATCAAGGCATATGATGGAACAGGTGATCCAACCAATCATGTAAGGAAGTTCTCTAACGCCCTGTTGTTACAGCCCGTCAATGACGCTATTAAGTGCAGGGCGTTTCCTCAAACACTTGGGGGTATGGCCTAAAGATGGTATAATTGTCTACCCCCCAAACTCAATTGGATCCTTTAGAGATCTTAGTCAAGCTTTCATAAAGTAGTTCGTAAGTGGAACAGTGAACGAGAAAAGTTCAGTGTCATTCATGAGTCTAGAACAAGGAGTAAATGAGTCTTTGAGAGACTACTTAAATCGATTTACAAAGGAGGCCTTGAAGGTCCCAGATCTAGATGACAAGGTGGTCATGATAGCCCTGCAGCAAGGAACCAAGAATGAGCACTTTAAGATATCTTTGGCCAAGCGTGCACCTAAGAGCATGTTAAAGCTCCAAGAGAGGGCTGAAAAGTATATCAAAGCCGAGGAAAACATGAAGAAGGTTGTGACGGGTAATGAAAACTCGGGCAACAAGAAGCCGAAGGCGGAACAAAAGTACGACGCCAAGGACAAGTATCCTCGAACAGGAAAAAAATCTGATGTTACTCATAAGAAAAATCAAGGATCAAGGTTCATTGAGTACGCAAGATTGAATGCTCCAATGAGTCAAATCTTGTTGGAGATCGAGAAGGATAAAGATTTTAAATGGTCGAAACCACTAAAGGGAGACCCCGAGAAGATAGACAAGAACCAATATTGTAGGTTCTATAAAGATGTTGGTCATGACACCGACGACTATAGATAACTCAAGGATGAGACTGAGTATCTAATCCATAGAGGAAAGTATGGCAGGTTTACCAAGGGTGAAGATGATGGAGGCTAGAGAAGAAATAAGGATCGAAGGGATAATGATCACGATTGAGATCGTAACCCACAGTCCCAAGGGCCAGTAATCAATATAATCTCTAGAGGTCCAACAACGGTCGGGACTACTAAGAGCTCTCGAAAGGCTTATGCACGAGAGGTGATAAACATAGTTAGAGAAGCTCCGAAACGAGCCAAGACTAAAGTAGCACTTGAATTTGATGACTCTGACCTTGAAGGGGTAAAGTTCCCCCAAGACGATCCTTTGTTATCACCCAGGTAATTGGAAATTATCCGGTCAAACGAATCCTTGTTGACAATGGAGCCTCGGTGAACATTCTGTCCCACGATGCATTTTTGAAGATAGGATATAACGACTCTCAACTGACCCCTTCAGACGTGCCCATCTACGGGTTTAATGGAGTGAAGTCGAAGGTTGAGGGTATAATTCAACTTCTCATGACTATAGGGGAAGTGCCAAGAGAGGCTACTCAGATGTTAACTTTTCTGATTGTCAAGGCATTGTCCACCTACAACGCAATCCTCAGAAGGATAGGACTTCATGTTTTCAAGGATGTGCCTTTGACATACCACATGAAACTCAAGTTCCCAACCAGAAACAGTGTGGGAGAAGAAAAGGGCGATCAGAAGATAGCTTAAAGTTGTTACATGGCTCCACTGAGGCCTAATGGAATTGAGGGGCACGTCCTCTCAATAGAATACATGGACGTCAGAGAAAACATGGAACGTCGAGGGAAACCAGTTGAGGACTTGATCTCAATCTCCCTAGACTTGTTAGACCCGGATAAGGTCACGTATATTGGAGCGTCCTTGAAAGAGCCTCTGAAGGGCCGATTGATTAGATTCATGCAAGAAAACAATAATGTATTTGCTTGGACGGCAACTAATATGCCAGGGATTGACCCCGAACTTATAACTCACAAGCTGAACGTCGATCCAACATGGAAGGCGGTCAAGCAGAAGAAATGGACTTATGCACCGGGTAGGCTGGAAGCCATTAAGCAAGAAGTTGAGAAACTCTTAGAAGCTGGATTCATTGAAGAAGTTCAGTTCCCTAAATGGTTGGCAAACCCCGTCATGGTCAAGAAATCCAATGGAAAATGGAGGATGTGTATTGACTTCACTGACTTGAACGATGCATGCCCTAATGATTGTTACCCCTACCAAGGATTGATATCTTGATTGACGCCACTGCTGGGCACGAGATGCTGAGCTTTATGGACAGTTTCAGCGGCTACAATCGGATCAAGATGCACAAGGACGACGTATAAAAGGTATCTTTCATGACTTACTTTAGTTTCTTTTGCTGTCTTGTTATGGCCTTTGGGTTAAAAAATGCAGGAGCCACATACCAAAGATCGGTGAATAAGATATTCGCCTATCTAACTGGGAAAACCGTGGTGGTCTACATTGATGACATGCTCGTCAAAATCATAGCTAAGGCCAACCATATTGATCACCTTATAGAGGCATTCAAAGTGTTAAGGCACCACAAGATAATGTTGAACCCACCAAGTGTACTTTTGGCGTAGGTTTGGAAAATTCTTGGGTCACATGGTCTTGAAACGAGGAATCGAGGCAAAACCCGAAAAGATCAAGGCAATCCTCGACTTGGAGCCACCAATCTCCTTAAAGGACATTCAAAAGTTAATTGGAAGAATAACGGCTCCAGGAAGGTTCATCTCCTAATCAGGAGACAAGTGTCTACCATTCTTCAAGACTGAAGAAAGTGAAGAACTTTGAACGGACAGCTGAGAGCCGAGAGGCCTTTGAACAGCTGAAGAAATAAATGACCGAAGCCCCGTTATTGGCCAAACCAAGTCCAGAGGACATTCTCTATCTCTACCTTGCAGTTTCTTAGCAAGCAGTAAGTGTCGTCCTAATAAAGGAAGAAAAAGAAGGTCCAGAAACCAGTCTGCTACGTGAGAAAAGTGCTTCATGGAGCAAAGTTGAACTACTCCACCACTGAAAAATTCGCAATTTCCCTAATAACTGCCTCGAGGAAGTTGCGACCATACTTTCAAGCACATAAGATTGAAGTACTGACATATTCAAGTGGGCAATTAAGTTAGGAGGATTTGACATCAAGTATAAGCCCCGAACTGCTATTAAGGCTCGCGCATTAGCTAACTTCGTGGGTTGAATGTACCATTGACAACCAAGAAGTTGGGGGCAAGAGGTAGTACCCGGATAAGACAAAGAACCTGAAAATTAGAAGGAAGAAAGAGACTTGACTCTAAGAGAGTGCTGGATTCTCTTTTTTGAGGGAGCGTCCAAAACAAAGTCCAGTGGCTAGTCTTGCAAAGCCCTGATAGGTTCTTGATCGAGTATGCTTTGAAGTTGGATTTTCTGATAACAAATAACGAAGAAGAATATGAAGCCCTGATGGCCAGTTTAGGCTTGGCCAGAGCCGTGAGGGCCAAGAATCTGAAAGTCTGTGGAGATTCAAAACTTGTGATTGCCCAAGTTAATGGAGAATTTGAAGCCAAAGATGATACAATGGCCAAATACTTGAAAGTTGTGAAAGGAATACTAACTTAGTTTGACGAGTGGTATGCATGACACATTCCCAGAGAAGAAAACACCACGGTTGATGCCTATCGGGCCCGTTTGGCTCTTCTACTAAGTAAACTTATGTACTTATAAGCTCGTAACAACTTATCGACGAGTGTTTGTCAGCCCAACTTATAAGTCAAATTTGTAACTTATAAGCTGATAAGTTGAAAGTTAGTAACGATGTACTTTTTCTCAATTTATTTTGATTTTTCATTTTTTTATTAACTTTAATTTTAAAATATATGTTTTTAAATATTAATCTAACTTAAAGTTCACGAATTAAGATAATTATATTTAAAAATTATTTAATTTAGTTCATTTAAGTAAAAAAAATTCTGAAATATAAGTAAAATTATCCAAACACTAATATATCTTATAAGCATTTATCTACTTATCACTTATAAGTCACATATTCGTTTTAAGTCATAAGTTACTTATTTTAAGATTTCCCAAACGGGCACTAAGTTTGCTTCATCTGAGATTGAGAATCACCCAAGGAGCATCTACTTTCAAGTCTTGAGGACCCCTACTATCGACATCATAAACTTGGTAGCACCAATTGGTATATCGAGCTGATGGATTGATCCTATCAAGGCTCACCTGGAAACAAGATGGTTTCCTGATGATGCTCAAGAGGCACGTAAGTTGTCAGTAAGAGCACTAATATACTCATTGATTGAAGGTTTTCTTTATAAGAGGCCCTTCGTCATCCCATATTTGAAGTGTTTGAGACTTCTGAAAGCAGATGAGGCACTGAAGGAAGCTCATGAAGGAATTTGTGGACAGCACTTGGGGGGCATAGCCCTCGTTCACAAGTCACAAGATAAATTGACTAGGATTTTACTGGCCAACTATGTTAGCTGATGTAAAGGCTTATGTGAAAAATTGTGACAGATGCCAGAGGCACACTTCTATAGTCAGACAGCCCCTGAGACGCTAATGTCAATCAACTCCCCCATCCTATTTGGAATGTGGGGAATGGACATACTTAGTCCTTTTCATGTAGCATCTGGACAAAGAAAGTTTATCGTAGTAGCAATCGACTACTTCACGAAGTATATTGAGGCTAAGCCACTAGCCAAGATAACCACCAAGCAGATAACACAGTTTTTCTGGGAAAATGTGATATGTAGATTTGGAATCCCACGCGTCCTTGTCACGGATAATGGGCGACAATTTGACAATGAAGGATTAAAGGAATACTGTAATGACCACAATATAGAACTCCGTTTTACCAATGCTGCTTATCCTCAGGCAAATGGGCAGGCGGAAGTTGCCAATCGAATCATCCTTGATGGACTAAAGAAAAGGGTCTAACCCTCAAGGAACACTTGGGCAGATGAGTTGCTACCCATACTATGGGTCTATCAAACCATTTGCAAGGTCACAACCGAAGCTACCCCATTTATGTTGCCTTACGGAGCCGAAGCAATAGTGCATTTGGAAATCACCTATGCATCACCAAGGGTTGAAGCTTATGAACCAGAAGCTAATGAAGCAGGCATGAGGCTAGCTCTCGATCTCATTAATGAGGTCAGAGATAAAGCCAACGCCCGTAATGCAGAGCACCAAAGAAAAGCTCCCCTTTATTACAATAGAAGGGTTAAGGAAAGGTTCTTTCGACAAGGAGACTTGATCTTAAGGAAGATTGAGGCCTCGGGAGTGGGTGAAAGAGAGAAGCTAGCCCCGAACTGGGAAGGACCCTACATGGTCAAGAAGACACTTGGACGAGGATCCTACAAGTTAGAGACCTTAGATGGAGACGAAGTGCCTCGCACTTGGCATGCTTCAAACCTGAAGATTTATAATATCTAGGAAACGCAAGATGCGTTCTTAGTATTTATTGATTAGATGTAGAAATAAGGTCGATGAAACCATTTCTCAGTTTATGTAAGGGCCAAACCCATTTTCCAGGATATTAAATATTTATGCATGTTTGTTTTGTTTACCTTGTCTATTACTTTACTTATGTATGAGCATCTAATGAATGCAAGTCTGGAATGACCAAGTACTAAAGACAAGTAAATAATCAAATGGAAAATGCATAGATAAGATCCCGCAGGTTCATAAGTCAAGTCCCGAAGGACAATAGGAGTACAAATCATAAATGCTTAAGTCCATGAAGGACCCCAAATAAAAGCTGAATAGATAAAAGCCACACGTGGCAAACCAAGCCATGTAAGGTCGTAGCTTTAGTGCATAGAAGAATCTTCCTCCTGTTCACCTTCCTTGTTGACCTCTTCATCATCATACGAGTCTTCAGAACTTTCGGATGAGGATTTTGTCATGCGGCCTCTTCCCATGAATGGGTTGGCGAATCTTCCCATCTCGGGGTCCTTTAGACCCGAGACTCTTTCTAGCAGGAGCTCTACCCATAGAGCCAGAGCCTCCACAACTTGAGCTTGATCCGAAGCTCCAAGAAGTAACCTTGAGGCCAGATCCAGAAGATTGGCCAACAATGCTGGTCATGGATGTTGCCCAAGGATTAGGGAAGACCTCTGGGTTTACCATACCGGGATAAGAAGTATGGATAGCGTTGACAACCTTGTCCCAACCAAGTGACATGCTTGCTAGGCGCATCTCATCATCATGGTCATTTATAAGCTTCAAGAAAGCCTCCGACTTTTGATAAACTTCAACGAGGTTTTGAAACTCTAGTTTCTTCTTTCTCATAACGTTGTTGAACTTCTCCTTGAAATGAACAGCCCGATCCTCGGCCAAAAGAGCCTTGGATTCCCATCCCTGGCTATTCAATGAGTTTGTTCTTCTTCTTCCCCAAGGCAATATTCTCATTTCGGATCACGTGGCTTTGAGTAGCCGCAACTGCGAAGTTGGCGTTGGCCTGAAAAAGAAGAGAAGGTGCAAAATAAGTATCTAAGAAAGAAAGGTAGTAAAAACAAAGTATAAAGAAGTAAAGTTAAACTGATAAAGGGCATGAGCCCCTAGCATCTCTGACTCATGTAAACGCTCTCCAATAGTGACATGAACAAAATCAGGGGGAGTGATGTAATATTTAGACCAGTCTAAAGCAAGCTAAGGACTCCTGAAAACTAAGTACTGGGTGCAAATACCCCATGACGGCTCAAAGAGGGTCTTAGAGATTCTATTGGAGCCTTTGGCTCTCTTCTTTCCTACGCCAGAGCTATGATTTAAAAAGTCGGGAAATTTTGGAGGAAGACGATTAATAGCTTCCTCGGCTTTCTTGATCATACGCCAAGTAGGCACGTCCCTTTGGAGTTAGCATCCAAGGCGTCAGCAGCTGAAACAAAACAAGGAAAGTATTGTAATAAGAACAAAGTCATTTTAGGACAAGAATGAAAAGATAAATACCCTCTAAGGAAAGGCCACTAAGGCCAGCCTCTACAAGTTTCCATTTAGTCACAAAGAGCCGATAATGAGATTGACTGTCGTCACTGATAAGCTGGTCACGAGTAAGTAGCTCTGTGGTGTCAAGATTAAAGATAAAATGAGCACTATTAACCGTGTTTGAAACTAGCTCTGAAATATTATCCCTGGTCTCCACCTTTCAACTTAAGAATAAGGAACTTCTTGTTCCAGTTATGGTTGGAGACTGGAAAGGTGTAAGAATTAACAATGTGCCTAACGCCTGATCTATGTTGAATCTAGACCCATCCGGCCCTCGTTAAAGGAGAATTCTTGATGATGAATATAATCCTAAACAAATAAGTATTCAATGGAATCCCAAGTTGGATGCACCGTGTTGCAAAAACCATTATTAACGCCTAAGTATTGGGGTATAGTTGATATGGATGGACCTTGAGTTCGACTAGCAGTCTGGTTATGAACGGATGGACAGGAAATCTAAGTCCAGCGACAAGAGCCCCTTTGAACAAACATAGTTTCTTCAGGTGCCGGTTGCATGTTCAGTCGTTAGGATCGATTGTTGGGAGCCGTCGCACGGACTTTAACCCAATTGGGAAAGCTATACTTGTCCATGATTACTTCCACTTGTTCCTCATCTAGGATACTCGATTAGTTGAATGCATCGAGATAAGTGTTATTCGAAAATGTATCCGCCAACTCGTCTAATAAACACTTTAGACTGTTATTGCAACGGTTTAAAGAAAGTGATGGAAGAAGAGCTTTACCTTTCATCAACCTAGTCTTTTCTCGCTTGCCCAACAGTTCAACCATGAGGAGGAGGGTGCACCACCATCGCTTGACATCTTTTGAGTTTGAAACTAGAAGATCTAAGAATCTTTAGCTAGAGAGAAAACTCGTAAAAGATTTGAAAAATAAAGAAGTAAATTGAAATTAACACTTCTCCTCTTATTTTTATAGAAAAAAAGGAACCTGTTATAACAGGTCACAACACAGATTGGTTCGTATAACAGGTTGTATACAACTTACAACCATTGAAACGAATTAGCTGGTCGATTAAATCCAGAGAAGGACACAATAATTGATTGAATACTCGATAAAATGCCGAGTATTAGATAAATAACCGGAGCGTGCTGGGGCTGAACTAAACCCGAGGATTAATCTTCATAAAAGATTAATTACACTAATCATTAAGGTTAGTGAAGAGATTAATGAAAAGATTAGAGGAAAAGTTTATAAAGAAAAAGAAATTTCTAACTCGAAAATTAGCTCGATGGCCAAACTGTAGCCACGAACACGCCCAGAGGAGCCCGGCCGACCAGGAGGGGCTGACTAGGCCTCGCGAGGAGCCCTTACGGCCGACTAGGACGTGTCTCGTCCATGACGGGACGTCCTTTAACGCAAAGAAAATGTTTTTAATGAAAAATGTTCACGTACATGACGAGGCGTCCACGAACACGCCAGGAGGCGTTCGGTCGACCAGGCCTCTAGGGAGCGCTTACGGCCGACTAGGACGTGCCTCGTCCACGAAGGGACATCCTCGAATGCAAACGAAATGTTTTCAAGGAAAAACGTTCACGTACACGACGAGGCGTCCACGAACGCGCCCGGAGGAGCCCGCCCAACCTGGCCTCCGGGGAGGCCTCTTGGCCGACCAGGACGTGTCTAAACGAAATATTTTCGAGAAAAAACGTTCACGTACGCGACGCGGCGTCCACGAATACAACCGGAGGCAACTGGGAGAGGGCGGCCGACCAGGAGGGGCCAACCAGGCCTCCGTGGAGGCCTTCCAGCCGACCAGGATGATCCTGGGAGGAACCCTCCAAGGTCCAGAGTCAACCTCATGCAAAATATGGCTTCCACGACCGAAAACTGGAAATTTTCAGATTTTTGAATTAGTCCCGATTATGTCCAATTAGTAAAATATAATTTGAAATTAACCCCGATTATGGGCAATTAGCCCAAAGTAGGGTCGATTAATGATTTCCAAAATTAGCCCATAATAAGGTTAACCGTCAATTTTTACATATAAATTATCCCCGATTAGGGCAAATTAGCAACTCTCGTCCAATTAACATCTGTTAAGGTTAAAATGTGACAAATAGTTATTTCCTAACCCCGATAAGGGCAGATTAGCGTTAAACGCCACTTTACGCCACTTTATTAGCCAATGTAAAGGCCTAAAGTATCAATTCAAAGAAAAATGTTATTGTGAATGTGTAGGTCACTCCATACTTCGTAACATGACCAAACCCAAGAAGGGATGAAATAGAAATGACCCCGAGTTGAGAAAAGACCGTCATAACTTTCACGAAAACCTGAGAGGTTTTCCCGAAAGTTGGGGGCAAATGATATGGACAAAAAGTAATCCTTAAGACATAATTAATGGTATATTAATTATGTAGGGAAATTTACATCCAAGGCCCAAACACGAAAATGAACATTACTATTCAGGACTGAGGCCCACTCACAACTACGAATGAAAGCCGGTAAACGTGGCCTAAAAGCAAAGTCCAAAAGGTTCGAATACTCTCAACAACGACATTAAAATATAAAATTTATATTATTAGTCCAAAACAATATATGCAACTAATTAAATAACTTTCTTGTCAAAAAAACTAATTAAATAACTTAATATTTATAATATTATATTATTAAGATTATAATATCTTAAAAGTATTACTTTTAACAAATATAAATTATCACTATCAATTTTATTATAAAACTTAATTAACATGATTAAAATATATATATAATTAAAATTACTATTACTACTAAAAATAATTATATAAAATCTATAGTCTATACTATATTATAATAGATGAAACATTAAAAGTTTTGGTACAAAGTGATTTTACCTAATTACCCTTACCAATATATTTGTATAAAAGGTAATATTCATAAAAAAATATGTATACACTATATAAAAATATCACATGCAGTTACCTTTTACAATCAAAAATTTTACCTTTTGTATTTTTCTTAACCAAAACAATCAAAGCACGTTAATCAGTTACCTTTTTCAGATATTAATTACCTTTTTCAACAAAAACATGTTACCTTTTCTATTTTTTCCATCTAAACATTTCCTTTTCCAGAAATATCACGGACAAATGAAATATNTTCATTTTTCAAATATATCATGGGCAATCAAAATATCTCCTTTTTTTAAGGACAACTAAAATATCTCTATTTTTAAAAATATCTCGGGCAAGTGTATTTAATAAATTAGAATAATAATAATAATAACAATAATTATTAATAACTAATCAGTTATCTTTCTCATATCACGGGCAACTAAAATAACTTTTTTCCAAAATATAACGGTTAACTAAAACATATCACCTTTCCAAAAATACACGGGCAAATCTATTTAATAAATAATAATAATAATAATAATAATAATAATAATAATAATAATATAATTATTAATAACCTAACTAATTATATTTTTTCAACTGAAATATATTATATTTTTTATTTTTTCTAACCAACCATCTAATTTCTCAATGGACAACTCTATTTTATTAAAAGAAAATAATAATATTATAATTATTAATAACCAATCGATTATCTGTTTCAACTAAGGCGTACTATCAATTCAAATAAAATTAAAGATATAATATTAAAATTTTAATTCAAATTAAATTTAAAATATTATATAATATTAAATAAAATTCGTACATCGCACGGGTTTTAAGCATTATTTTTATCAAATAAAAAACATCATTTTTACCTTTTTTATTTTCTCTAACCAAGTTCCACGTATTTTTTAAAAATAATATAGATATTTATATTTAATTAAATAAAATAATATTATAATTATTACTTATAATTATTAGTAACCAACCAAATACATTTTTAAACTAATATGCAATATCAATTTAATTAAAATTAAATTAAAAAGTCATATAATATTGGAAAAAAATCTCGTGCATCTCACGGGTTTTGGTACCTGTTTTTTTGGTACAAAGTGATTTTACCTGATTACCCTTACTTATATATTTTTATAAAAGATAATATTCATAAAAAAATGTATACACTATATAAAAGTATCAGATGCAGTTACCTTTTTCAATCAAAAATGTTACATTTTCTATTTTTCTTAACCAAAATAATCAAAACACGTTAATCAGTTACCTTTTTCAGATATTAATTACCTTTTTCAACAAAAACATGTTAGTTTTGGTACCTGTTTTTTGGTCCAAAGTGATTTTACCTGATTACCCTTACTTATATATTTTTAGAAAAGATAATATTCATAAAAAATGTATACACTATATAAAAATATCACAGACAGTTACCTTTTTTAATAAAAAATGCTACCTTTTCTATTTTTCTTAACCAAAACAATCAAAACACGTTAATCAGTTACCTTTTTCAGATATTAATTACTTTTTTCAACAAAAACATGTTACCTTTTCTATTTTTTTCATCTAAACATTTCCTTTTCCAAAAATATCACGTACAAATGAAATATTTCGTTTTTCAAATATATCACGGGCAATCAAAACATTTTCTTTTTCAAGGGCAATTAAAATATCTCTATTTTTTAAAAATATATCGGGGAAGTAAATTTAATAAAGTAGAATAATAATAATAATAACAATTATTATTAATAACTAATCAGTTACCTTTCTCATATCACGGACAACTAAAATATCTCTCTTTTCCAAAACATGTTACCTTTTCTATTTTTTCCATCTAAACATTTCATTTTTCAAAATATCACGGACAAATGAAATATTTCATTTTTCAAATATATCACAGGCGATCAAAACATCTCTTTTTTCAAGGGCAACTAAAATATCTCTATTTTTAAAAAATATCTCGAGCAAGTATATTTAATAAAGTAGAATAATAATAATAATAACAATAACAATAAGAATAATAATAACAATAATTATTAATAACTACAGTTACCTTTTTCAGATATTAATTACCTTTTTCAACAAAAACATGTTACCTTTTCTATTTTTTCCATCTAAACATTTCTTTTTCCAAAAATATCACGTACAAATGAAATATTTCGTTTTTCAAATGTATCACGGGCAATCAAAACATTTTCTTTTTCAAGGGCAATCAAAATATCTCTATTTTTTAAAAGTGTATCGGGGAAGTATATTTAATAAAGTAGATTAATAATAATAATAATAACAATCCTATATTATAATACCTGAGTCTACCCAAGTATAGTTAGACCTCAGTCAACCAATCAAAAAACTATGAATTATTTTAGCACCAATTAGAAATCACTTCTATATTTTAGACCAATCATATTATATAACAAATATTTTCCTTATTTAACATTCTCGTCCTATTATAGTAACCCTGGTTAGTTAATAATTCTAATTCTAACTAGCATTTTACCCGTGCTACGCACCGAAAGTAAAATTTCAAAAAAAATTAAATAGTTAAAAAAACATATATAAGTATAAAAAATAAATCATTTTCTTACACTTTATTTTTCAAATAATTTTATGACATTTTATGCTACTTTTGCGGAAAGTTCAATATAGACCTGAGGATCGAACATGGAAATTAATAAAATATATTATTAACAAAGAATAAAGCAAGTATAGATTTTTTCTTCTATAAAGGTAAAAACAAAACACGAAGGAAGTGATCAATTCTCTATAGAATGATGAATGACCATGTTATACTGCTAATTGTACCTCTTATGCTACTGAATGATTTGTTGTCTTTGGAGGCTGCTGAATGGTCATGCTATTTTTATAAGTCGATTTGAACCTAGTAAATTTCTATTTTTATTATATATTTACANCTATAAAGGTAAAAACAAAACACGAAGGAAGTGATCAATTCTTTATAAAATGATGAATGACCATGTTATAGTGCTAATTGTACCTCTTATGCTACTGAATGATTTGTTGTCTTTGGAGGCTGCTGAATGGTCATGCTATTTTTATAAGTCGATTTGAACCTAGTAAATTTCTATTTTTATTATATATTTACA
>PHNY01043843.1:5039-34697 GCA_003724115.2 Anethum foeniculum
ATACACTAAAACATAATAGTGTTGTCTCTAGGGCACAAACACTAACACTATCATTAGCGGATTAACTGGCAATGTGAATGAACAATTCATATGTTAGAAGAAATATTACGAACCTAAGCATTAGATTCCAAATGAAGTTGAGACTATTATTTTCCACTATTTGAGATTGCCTATGACATTAGATGTCCCTCAAATATTAGAATGCCCCTATTGGAACCGTTGTATGTACAAAATTTTTCTAAATTTCTGGATGAAATATGAGAATGAAATGTACTTAAAATATATATGGTACAAAAATAATGCAACCTATTAAGATAATTCAAAAAGGATTGGTGCTAACTTAAGATAGACATACAAGTAATATAGATATGAAGAGAATTGATAAAGAGTATAAATTTTAGAGACACGATAATATGAAAAGTTTTACCCTAGATATGTATAATGTAACTTAGAAAGAAAAGAGAAAATATGTTAAAGACATGTGGGACCATTCGAGATTCAAGATAAAGATGTTAAAAAATATTTTTTTATGTAGTTTGGTTTTACAGCCCTACTCCTAGAACTTCATATATTTGTGACATATTTCGCGTATTAGAATGAACAGTTACTAATTCGACAACATTTATAATTGAGATATATTATAATTTAATATGCTTATAATGGGAGTATAGTGGATTAGAAAGTACTAAATTTGTGAGATAGAAAGGTCAAAATGGTTTTGGAGGAACCATAAAATATAAGTAGCTATTTGGAAGCTATAAAGTGAAATCCGAAACAAATATCCCTTTTTGTTTGACATCGAGCGTTGATTCCGAGGATGGAATCCTTTAAGGGGGGAGAATGTAACGATCACAAAATTTTAAGCTAGGTTTTGACAAAATTATTATTGCTATTATTATAATTTATTTATTTATACGAATCATGATATGTTAAAGAATGATAAATATTTGCGAATAATAATAATAATAGAATAATATTTGGCTTCGATTTGATTAATTATAAAATTCGGTAAAACAGAATAATATTTAATAACCCATATTATTTGTATTTAATGTCTTATTATTATTAAAATTTTAAGAGGCTTGATTATTTTATTTTAAAGATTTTATTTATTATTAAATGTGGAGATTTTATTATTTTATAAAATAGTGGATACTTCCTAAATATTATTCTAGAACCAAGATATTTTGTAAGACATTCATAGAGAATTCTAGAGACTACTACCTAATTATTTGGATAAAAATATTTATATTATTTTTGGATTAAAATTTTATAGTCTCATGTTCCATAACTTACTCGAGTTAGGGATTTTGGTAAGTGAAGAACAAAAACTTTGGGTCATAGCCATTAAAGCAAAGAGGTAAAAATTATTGGCAATATTGAAAAGTGATCAAGTAAGTATGGGAAGAATCGAGAGTGGTTCCATAGATTAATTGAGATTTTCTTTACAAAATGGTATGATACAAATTCTTCTCAGTTGTATTTTTAGTAATAAGATTAGTTTCCTCATTTAATGAATTTATTTGTGTTAAGTGTGGTTTCAATTAGGGATTTATAATTATTTACATTTCTATATATTGGGGTTTGATTTATTTGAGAATAATAATAATTTGATTATGAATATTTTTTGAATAATTGTGCGTTTAATTTCTTATTGTGTTAATATGTAACGGGTTTTTAGATGGAATAAAGTTTTGGGTTGATAAAAAATGGGAATCACTACCGACCGGAATCTAGCAGTGGTGTATAGAGTAAGAGAAGAGAGGGGAGTAAATGAGAATATGTGTGCCTATGTCCGGTTGGGGGCCTGCAAAACAATGCCGGGGTGCCTACGTCCAGTTGGGGGCCTGCAAAACAATGTCTGACCGGGGGTGGTTGTCGTTGATAGAGTATATATTTATATATAGTTTATAGGATTTTATTCCCCGTATTTATTATATTTTGAATTTAATTGGATTTTATTAAATAAATTTTAATGTTTTATTGTAGGAAATAAGGAATCCTAAACTTGGAAAGATCAGGGAATTAAAGGCTGAATTTGGAAATTTATTATAAGGAAATTCGAATTTGTTGGATTGCACGAGCGTACTACCTTGTTTGTGCCATATCTTGAGTTCTAGAAGTCAGAATTGGACGATTCAATAGCCCACGCGAAGATAACGAGATTATCTTTCATTCTAAGGAGGTCCAAATCCAAAATTATAAATGGAATTTCCCAGAATTACTGAAGAAAAGGAAGCTACGAATTTTCCTTATAAATCAGAATCAGTTTAGGAAACATATTTGTACTTTCCTCAAATCATTAGAAAACACATTAATTAGATCTATATATACATCAGATCTGATTATTAACCAGAAAATGTTCATAGAGAAGAAAAGAGAGGCTACACTCAAGAGGGAAGGAAAAAAAACCTCAGAATACAATTAAAGGGCACGAGACAGCTAAGAAGAAGACCGAGATCTACATCTTTTGTATTCTTCTAATTAGGCGATACTCTTGGATGCTCGTTTTGGTATTTGTTTTCTAAACTTTAATACTCTAGTACTCTCTTTTATTATTCAGATCTTATTTACTATCATGTTTTCACTTGAACCTATGATGACGAGCCGTTCGAATATGAACTAATCATTGTCATGAGATTCTAACGGATTTATCTATGGATTTTAGTAGTATGATTGCTTAAAAGATTATTGTGTGATGAATTATTGATTTCCTCGTATGGTTGTGCCTATTCTTCTTGGATGCGTAGCTAACATCTNGTTGTCTGGTTAATCTTTATTGAATGCGAAAGTGGATATAGAGATTCAGAACTTGCCATACTAGCACAGGTTTATGGATGTTTTGACATACATGATTCGTAGTGTAATTTTAACCATCTTACGCTACTCTATGTGATCTTGATGGATAATTTGCTCTTAAACCATTATGTTTTCAAATCTTATAGACATATAGGGTCTAAACATAATTGGTNGTCGGCTCAGCTTGTATCTAATTAGTGGATGTTGAGTAGTTGGGTATATATATATCGAAAGGTAGTGTGTACTAATTTCGTGTTACCCGATCAGTTATCATAATCATCACATACAATGATTAAAGGCATCAACTCTAAATGAAGTATTTAATGAAGTTAGGATCCCATGTTTTATTTCACATAAGTAATACAAATTTAATCACTTAGTTAATTAATTTTTAGTATTGATAATTTACTCTTAGTTAGTAATATTAGATAATCAAACCCAACTTTGATACTTGTCTTAGCCGTGAATAATAATCATACATTGTTGCATAAGTGCATATTCTGAAATATACCAGTCTCTGTGGGAACAAACTTAACTTAACCTTATATTACTTGTGACCGCGTACACTTGCGTGATTTATTGCGAACAGCCGTCAAGCACCTCCGGCATGATAATTAGTATATGGAAGCAGGTAGAAGTAATTATCTTAATTTGAGCGTGATTGAGTGTATGTTCAAGTGGTTGTTTCCATAATGAGATTTTACCTTGGTATTTATAGGGATTAGGGGTACCTGACGTTGTCTCTGGTTATTGGATAGCTTCCCTTTTGGGATTGGGTCAAGAGGTGTAGCTCTTTTTTGTCTGGTTTGTCCATCAGTATAAACTGTCAGCTGAGGGCATTCGTCTTTGCCCGGGGGTCGTGGTGAGGTTCAGTGTTGTTACTGAAGGATGAACTGGGGCCTTGGTCGCTAGACATGATCTTCCCTGATTTTGACAGCCATGAGTTGATAAGGGTCTGTCATTTTTCTTTTGACTAAGCATATTTCGTGGGTCCCTGCACATGCATGGTGAATCAAGAGAATGAGAAAAATATGAATATATTTTGCAACTGGGCTGCGGCGTTGTCGAGGATCGACGAGCGCCAGGGGTGACAGATGCTCACGTCGCTTGGTAGCAATGGTACTTATTTAGCAACGTCGCGTGATACGCACGCGACACTGGCGGTTTGTGGTGGTTTAGCAACCCTCGAGGGAAGGGGTACTTATCATTGCCCCCCACTCCTTCTAGCCGCTTTAGCGGGTAGGGGGAGGAGAGGCTGTTAACGCTTCTCGCTATCATGTGACTGTCGTTTATCAGCACGGGTGTATCCCCTTCTATGTAAGTGAGTAGTTATCTGTCATTTCCTAGTGAATTGTTGTATTAAATGCGCTTGGGGAATATGTGTCGATTTGAATTGTGGCATTTTCCCGTAACGGTTTTTGACAATCCTTTCATCTCCCCCGCGGTGGGCTATATATAGATGTTTATGGGCTTGACATTTTGCATATAGATTTGTGGTTTTCTTTTTTCTTACTTGGAGCTATCAAAAGGTGCGGTATCTTCAGTCTGATTCCAGTTCTTATATTCCTCTTCCTTTCAATTTCTAAACTTCTCCGTGTTGTTTGCATGATGTGTCTTCTCAGGGGAGCGCGAGTGATTAGACGAAGAAGGAGATCGAGGAGTTGAAGCGACGGGAGGAGAAACTCCTTTGGAGGTTAGGAGCTTTCAAGGAGGCTGTCCAGAAGTGGAGAAGTAAGGTAGACAAGTTGGAGTTGAAGGTAGAGGAGCTTGATGAGGCATTGAAGGAAGCTCGCCTGTGGGAGGCGGCGCTGATTCCATGGGAGATATCCGGCCGGAGTTCCCGTAGGGATGGTTATAATTTTTGTTTTTTCATTGCTGTTGAAAACGGGATTTAAACATTTATTTTTTAATATTGATAATGGGATTTTTATTATTATGAAAATTAATGCATTTATTTATGAATTGTGTTGGTAAGTACATACCCGTGTAACATTACGTGTACGTACACAACGGCGGTTTTGGTGAGGGCAATACTGACTTTTTGCTCTCTCCATTTTCACATTTTTATTATTATATTTTCTTTTACTTATGTTGACCAGTTCTGGGGACGCGTCCCTTTGACGCTGATTTAATGCTTCTTGGAAACGTTGCACTTTGACCATTTCTCTTCCCTTCCCTCGGCTATAAAAGGTGGTTTGCTTCTCAAACTCTCGTTATTCCTTCTCGTTTTTGCTTATACCTTTCTATATCTTGTCACTTGATAGGTCAGTGGCTTAGTATCTCCTGTTGGGCTCTGCTTCATTTTTTTCGCTAATCTTAACTCATTCTTGTGTCTGTTCGCAGCTATGGCAGCGCAAAGGGCCCTTGACAAGGAGATGATGCCGCAGGACGCTCGCGAAAAAGTGATGGAGGACAGCTTGAAGGAGTTGGAAGAGAGAGAGAGAAAAAACTAGTCGAGGATCTGAATGAGTTTTCAGAGGCGAATAAGAAGCTTGGGAGCTTGGTCGACAAGATAGGCGACCGGGTGAACGAGCTTGAGGAGATGACATGTGGAATCTATGTGCAGGAGGTTTTTGAGGAGGTTGGGGAGGCGCCTGAGCCTAAGTCTAGCCTTGAGTCTGAGTCTGAGTCTTGAGTTTCTATATTTATCCATTTGTATGCAACCAGAATTATGCATAAAAATATGAATAATAAAAAAAGTTTCTTTTTATCTTTCTTTTTGTTGTTGCACACGTCTATATTGCCTTTCTTTTGTTTATGAGTAAGCCCTTGTGCCCCCTAGTGTCGCGGATGTTAACAACGCGCTTGTTGGCGATCGCGACACTAAGTAGGGGCTTAGGCTACTTGTTGCTTAGGGGATATAATTGTGATAGTTTTTGGTGCACTCCAAGTGTTGTCGGCGGCAACACTCCAAGGGACTTAGAAAAATTTGGTGCCCCCCAAGTGTTGCTGGCGACAAGCTGGCGACATGCTGGCGACATGCTGGCGACATGCTGGCGACAACACTTAAAGGGAATTAGAAAAAAATTTGAAAGATTTTAGTGCCCCTCAAGTGTTGTTGGCGGCAACACTCAAAGGGACTTGGAGAAATTTGGTGTCCCCCAAGTGTTGCTGGAGACAAGACTTAAAGGGACTTGGAAAAAATTTTGAAGCTTTTGGTGCCCCCAAGGTGTTGTAGGTGGTAACACTCAAAGGGACTAAGAAAAATTTGGTGCCCCCCAAGTGTTGCTGGCAACCACACTTAAAGGGACTTAGAAAAATTTTTGAAAGCATTTGGTGCCCCCAAGTGTTGTTGGCGGCAACACCCAAAGGGACTTAGAAAATTTTGTTGCCCCCCAAGTGTTGTTGGCGACAACACTTAAAGGGACTTGGAAATTTTTTTAAAGCTTTTGGTGCCCCCCAAGTGTTGTTGGCGGCAACACTCAAAAGGACTTAGATAAATTTGGTGCCCCCAAAGTGTTGTTGGCGACAACACTTAATGGGACTTAAAAAAATTTTTGAAAGCTTTTGGTGCCCCTCAAGTGTTGTTGGCGGCAACACTCAAAGGGACTTAGAAAAATTTGGTGCGCCCCAAGTGTTGTTGGTGACAACACTTAAAAGGGACTTAGAAAATTTTTTGAAGCTTTTGGTGGTGATGAAAAAGGTGTTGTTTGTTTTTGTTGATATGCATATCGTATTTTAATGGTGATAAATGTGAATAATAAGCTCTAAATGTCTAATATGGAATGCAGAAAGGCGTCGTACTTTTTTGTCTAAAAATGGAAATATGGTATTAGTAAATTATTGTAGGGGTAGGCTTTATTGTTATTTTTTATTGGGAAATGGTGTTTTCTGTCCACTTATATTTAAAAAATGGGAGAGAGACGGCTGTGGTTGTACTTGACTATGGTACAAATGTTGGAAGTTGAATAGATAGTGGGGCGTACTATGCTGGTCATGGGCGCACACGCGAATAGGATGGTGCCAAGTGTCTCAATAGTTATTAGTATGAGGTGTGGTGAGTGGCAGTATAAAAGGAGTGGGAGTGTATTTTGCTGTATATACATGTAACATTTTCTCTTCCATTTCTTGAACTGTTTCAGTTTTTTTTTTGTGCCGGGACTATCGATTGCGTTCGCGATCTTCTGTGTTTGATAATAATCTCCGAGACTCGGTAAGTTCTTTTTGCTATGTTTATCTGTAAACTTGGGTGTGATATTTGTGTGTATTGTTCATGCTTTTATATGTGTATATGTCTTTTCGTTTTTTGTGCCTTTTCTTATTATAGTGTGGGAGGTTGCTCTGGCGGCTTTGGGATGATTGCAACTTGTAGCTCTAGGTTCGGATGGAAACATGGGTAAGAGTCACGTGTTCGGGTTATGAGATTTGGGGTTTGCCTACTGGGCTCGCGTGTTTTCTGGGTTTAAGATTGCTTTGGGGTGTGTTGTGTGTTTATGCGATATGTATGTATCTATATTGAAAAGTGTCCTATTTTGGTATTTGATCCTTGAGGGTCTGTGTTTCTAGGGTTTCAGTGGTAAGGCTTTGTTTGGATATTTTGTCAAAATTCTGTATCATAGGTGCTGATTGTTATCGATTGGTTATATTTATATATTAGTGATGATGGGTATAAGGCTGATTATATATTTTCATTGGTGTAGTTGCTTGTTAAAATGATGGCGGATGAGGTCCCATCAAGGGTTACAAGGCCTATTCTCATAGATGATAAGGGGAGGTGGAAGGATGTGTTGGTGCATTGTTATCACGGGATGGAAGACAGCGACCAATATAGGTATTTTCAAACGTCAGAGGGGCTACTTCATACTTTGGAGAGGCACCTACTCCATTTGACTTGGGGGATATGGACAAGCTGTTTGGGGGCTATAAGCATCTGGATAGGGGAAGTACGTTTGATCATGCGGAATGGGGTCGTGTGATCAGTCGCCTGTTCCCGATAGATGGTGGGTATGAGTGGAGGGTGGCTCGTGACAACTAATGTTTGTATTCAAGATATGAGGAGGGGTATGTGGCTATTCCCATTGCTGATTTGAAGGTCGGCTTTAGGTTCCTGATTCATAAGTTTATCAATGATTTATTCAAGTATCATTTCTGATGTCTGCTTGCTCAGATGTCACAGAATGCTATAAGGACAATATTGTGGCACATAGCAGCGTGTACTAAGGACGGGAGGCAACCGACTTTCGAAGCAATTTTCACGATGTTTTACCTTAGATAGACGGGTACGAAGCCTTTCTACGAGGTGCACCTGAATCATGCTAACACGGTAGGGAAGCTATTGGGGAAGTTTATACCTTTTAAATTTCCAAAGGGGATGGCTGAATGGCAGGATGAGTTCATTATCGTTCGTGGTAGTGACTTGGCGTTTTTTCCTAATTTTTCCAAGGAAGTGAAGCCTGTTTACCCTATTGATTGGAGCGGTGTGAGTGAGACTGAGGCGGAACTGCTGCTGAAAACTTTGAAGTCGCTCGGTGAGGCGTGGACTGAGACCAACTTTCATGAGAATGCCATTTTGATGGAGTACAACTGTAAGTTACTTTGTATATATTTCTGTTTTATGTGGGTTTTGAGTAGTGACTAACCCTTTGTGTGCTATTTGCAGTGCTTTATCCAACCAAGCCGGAGTTGCCAATGTTGGAGGATCCTGATTTTGATAAAATGGAAAAATAACTTGAATTTCTAGGGCAGATGCCGCCACGTGTTCCACCAGGGGGGTGCTAGCAAAAAAGTGCCTTGGAAGTTGCTGATGTTGCTAATTCTTCACGTGGTGGCGGAACGTGGGCGATGGGGAGAAGCGTTGCGAGATCTTGTTTGGTGGATGAAGAGGACGTAGATTTTGGTGCCTTGAATGAGGATGGGGACACGTTGGCTACTGATACTAACGCTGTGATGGTGGAGATGGGATCGCTATCGATGACTGAAAATGAGGAGACGAAGGGTGAGGCTGTTGATGATAGTGAGGAGAGTGTTGATGTAGTAGAGAATTATCCTGTTGTGGAAGTGGTAGAAGAAAGTGTCGATGAAGGTCATGAGGTTGGGAGTTTTGATGGTTGAGTAGTTGATTCATCTGAAGGGGGGATTGAGGGGAATCTTGGGACGAAAGCGGCTACTGGGACTCTGTTGGAGTTAGTTCCCAAGGATGTGGAGGCAAATGATCCCGATAGGTCGTATAGCTCGGAGGAGGACGGGATACCCGCCTCTGGTGCTAAGTTGATGAAAAGGAAGAAAGTGGTGAGCGACGAGGAAGTTATAGCCAAGCAGCGACGCTCTACGCACGAGATTGGTGAGTCAAGTCGGATGGGGCGTCTGCGCCAGGTTAGGGATTTTTTTTCAAGGGAAAGAAATCAAAATTTTTTGTCCGCCAGTCAGGTCATGTCATGACGGAGAGGCTGGCTAGGGTGGAGAATGTCTCTTATAGCAGTACTGAGGATGAGATGTTGACGGACGAGGAGACGAGTCAGCGCAGGGCTGGGTATGGTTTTTTGTTTAAGCAAGGTCCTGGTTCTTTCACGATAGATTTGATGACGCATGATGATTTTAAAAAGTTGAACAAGCATAGTTGGTCTAAGATGGCGCGTCGTGCGCAGAAGTATCTTGCCAAGGTACCTGCTGTTCCTATGTGCATGTCATACTATATTAGTTTTCAAATATGCTAATTTTGAACTTTTATTTGTTATGGTCCAGGCGACATGCTATGATGCTGGTGTGTGGGTCAAAGGGGAGTCGTTTCGTCTTGAGAATAAAGCTTTGAAATCCAAAATAGCCCGCCAGGAAGAGTATAAAAAGAATATCGTTGCTTCCTTGAGGGCGGTGGAGGATGACAAGAAAAAATACTTCATAAACCACCCGCTTGAGGAGTAAGCTTGCGAGGGTGAAACAGGAGCGGAGTGACTTGGCGAAAGGGGTTGAGTCCGCTGCGCTGGAGATAGGGAGGTGGCGGAAAACCTGCGAAGATGCGCTCGCGAGGGCGGTGGAGGCTGAGCGTCAGCTAGACAGCAGGCCAACGGGAGCAAATGCCATTCGTAAGTACAAAGGTACCGAAAAATATAAAGGTAATTTAGCCAAAGAGGCATGGCAGATAGCTGATAAGGAGTTGGTCGGTCGGGTGGCGAATGCCGTTGCCAAGTGGAGATCAAGTGATGAGTGCAAACATATGATGGAGGAAGATATGAAGAGACTTGCTGATGCTGAGGTTTTTGAGAGGTTGGCTACCATTGAAAAGACTCGTAAGGCCTTAGAGGAGCGAGCGGCCTAGTAGATGGAGAAGGCGAAGAAGTTGAAGAAGGCGGCTAAGGCGAAGAAAAAGAAATATTTCAAGTTGAAGAAAAAATTGACTGTGTCGCCCAGGGGGGTTGGTCTTGTTGCTTACAGTGATAGCGAAGATGATGATGTTGCAAATGGTGGCGGTGGGAAAGATGGTGTGGGTGTCGCTAGCGTTGGTGGGGATTTAGGCGGGGCCGTTGTTGCGGGGGTGTTCCTTCCGTAGTTGATGGAGTTGAAGTGTCTGCTGAGGCCGCCACGGAGTGTGTCGAGGTTGATGCTGGGGTTGGTAATGTGGTTGAGCCTGGGGCTGTTACTAGGGATATTGCATAAGATTCTGAGGAGATGGTGGAAGGGGAGTCGCTCAGCTTGTAGTTACTCGATCTATTTTATCTTTATTTTGTGTTTGTAGATGACCAGGTATCATACCTCTGCTTGGGGATCTGTAAATGATCTAAAAATGGTACTTATTGTATTTGTGGAACCGGTTATGAATGAAGTTATTTCTTTTGTTGTTGTTTCGTTATTTGTAAATTCTTGCACATGTTGTCTTCTCTTGGTTTATTTGTCGTTTTAAGGTGAGCGTAGTACCTTTGCAATTAGCTTTTTGTTATGGGGTGAGCGACGCCTTTTTGTGCCCTTTATTTTCTTTATTTTACTATGTGGGGATGAGTAACGCCCTTGTGATTTCTCTTTGTGATTTTTTGCTTTACTTGGCTGTGGGCTGAACGATGCCCCAGTGCTTTTAATTTGTGAAATTTTACTTTATTTTGCTTGTGGGGTGAGCGACACCCTTGTGCTTTTAACTTGTGAAATTTTGCTTTATTTTGCTTGTGGATTAAGCGGCGCCGCTGTGCTTTTAATTGGTGAAACTTTGCTTTATTTTGCTTGTGGGGTGAGGGGAGCCCCTGTGCTTTTAACTTGTGAAACTTAGCTTTATTTTGCTTGTGGGGTGAGCGGCGCCCCTGTACTTTTAACTTGTGAAATTTTGCTTTATTGTGCTGGTGTTAAGCGGGGACCCTGTGCTTTTAACTTGTGGAATTTTTCTTTATTTTTCTTGTGGGGTGAGCGGCGCCCCTCTGCTTTTAACTTGTGAAACTTTGCTTTATTTTACTTGTGGGGTGAGCGGGGCCCCTTTGCTTTTAACTTGTGAAATTTTGCTTTATTTTGCTTTTGGGGTGAGTGGTGCCCCTGTGCTTTTAACTTGTGAAATTTTGCTTTATTTTACTTGTGGGGTGAGCGGCACCCCTAAGGTTTTAACTTGTGAAATTTTGCTTTATTTTGCTTGTAAATGGAAAATTTGGTTGTCTATTCATAATAAATCCGTCGTACAACCGAAGATGTAGGTCACTGCTCTTTTTACTAATGAGAGTCAGCGCCTTTTGTAGTACATAGTAATATCGACTACTGATAGTATTTTCTTAATTTTTCTCCGTGCTAGGTGTTGTTGACCGCTGTTCCGTCCATGTGTTCTAGGCGGTATGAGCCTGGCCATAATACTTCAATTACTATGTATGGTCTTTCCCACTTTAGTAGGAGTTTGTTTGTGTGGCGAGGGTTTGAAGCTTCTGTGGCTCTGTTAACTAAGTCGCCGAAGGTAAACGCCCTAATCCTTGCTTTCTTACCAAAGTACTCCCTTTTTTCCGCCTTGTAGTTGTCCTTTTTTTTCTACTGCTTCGTTCCTCACCTCCTCACGTAGGTCTAGGTTAGTTCTTATGCCTTGCACATTTTCTTCTTTGTTAAATGAGATCGCTCGATGTGAAGGGGAAATGATCTCCACCGGGGATAGAGCTTCTGTGCCAAATGCCAGTTGAAAGGAGTTTGGCTAGTACTTGTTCTTGATATGGTGCGATATGACCATAGTACATTAAGTAGCTCTTCCGACCATTTACGCTTGGACGTGCTAAGGCACATTTCGATGCCTCGCGCAATGATTCGGTTTGTGACTTCTACTTGACCGTTTGTCTAGGGGTGACACACAGGCGCCTTTTTATGCTTGACGCCATGGTCAGACAAGTACTAGGCAAATTTGGCACCGACGAATTATGTGCCATTGTCTGATATTAGAACTCAGTGCCAAACCTGGTGATGATGTGGTTTTCCACGAATTTGATCGCGTCTTCTTGTGTTATATTTTTTATGGCGACCATAACGTACTGAAGGTCTCCTTTGGCTTTAGGAAAAGGGCCCATGATATTTATCCCCCAGACTGCGAACGGGATAGGCGACAAGATGGAGGACGGGAGAGCGGGTGCTTTGCGAGATGCATTAGCGAATAGCTGACATTGGTGACATTTCTTGACAAAAACCTTGCAGTCCTTCCCCATTTTCGGCCAGAAGTAACCTTGTATGAGGATTTTTTGTGCTAGAGCCTTGGCTCCCATGTGGTCTCCACATATTCCTTCATGTACCTCTGTCATGCAATAGTCGGCTTCTTCTTCATCTATGCACTTGAGGGTTGGGGTGATGAGCCCCCTTTTGTAGAGTGTTCCATCTTGAAGGAAATATCTGGCAACATTTTATTTTATTTGCTTTACTTTGAGCGGGTCCTCTGGAAGCCTATCATCTTTGAGGTATGCTATGTAGGGCGCTATCCATCCGTGCGTCTCGTCATCTATCTCCATTACTTCCCTGCGCTCGATGGCAGGGGTTGCAAGTTTTTCAAAGTAGACAACATTGTTAGTTTTGACATTGTTGTCCTGGATTAGTTTCGAGAGCATGCCGGCCATCGCGTTGTCATTTCTGTCAATTTGCATTAACTCGTGAGTGGTGAAGAGGGCCAATAGCGACCTCACAAGATTTTGATACCTGCTCAACACCGCGTCTATGGTGGCATAATCTCCTGTAGTCTTTCGTATGACCAGCTGTGAGTCGCTGAAGATAGATATGTGGTTTACGCCGAGGCCCCTTGCTAGGTTTAGTCTTCGTATTCAACCTGGTTATTAGTTGCCTTAAAGTCGAGTTTGATTGCTTGCTTTACTTAAAAGTTTTTGGGGCTTATGAGGATGAGCCCTGCCCCACTTCTATTAGAAGTTGATGATCCATCCACGTATAATTTCCATTTTATGGAGTTTGAAGTCTGTGGGACAGTGCTTTCTTTAGTCAACTTTGTTTCATCGAGGTCTGTTTTTTCATTGAAGGAGCATTCAGTTATGAAGTCCGCCAGGGCTTGCGCTTTGATTTCCATTCTTGGCAGGAAAACCAGGTTGAATTGACTGAGTTCCATTGTACAATTAATCATTCTTCCCGAAAGATCTGGTTTGTGTAACAACTTTTTCAGGGGTTGGTTGGCCACCACCCCGATTTCTCGACCTTGGAAGTAATGGTGCAGCTTTCTGCTGGCCGTTACTAGGCTAGCGTGAATTTTTGCACGTTTGGGTATCTCATTTCTGCATCTTTCAGGACGTGGCTGACATAGTATACCGGCCCTTGAATGCCTTTTATTTACCAAATGAGGATTGCGCCCACAGCCCTGTCTAATGCTGATAAGTAAAAGGATAGCGGTTCCATGGGAGGAGCAACGGCTAGGAGGGGAGGAGATGAGAGGTAATGTTTGAGATCTTCAAAAGCCTTCTTGCATTCTTCTGTCCAGGTGATGGCTCTCGAAGTAGTGGCTCCTTTGAGGGCGTCGAAGAATGGGAGTCATCTCTCCGCGATCTTGGAGATGAATCTCCGTAGTGCTGTAAGTCTTCCAGTTAGCTTCTGTATATCCCTTATGGATTCGAGAGCTTGCATGTCCATAATAGCTTTAATTTTTTCTGGATTCGCTTCTATCCCCCTTTGGCTGACGATGAAACTGAGAAACTTCTCGGTGTCAAGGGCGAAGGTACATTTTTCGGGATTCAGCTTCATGTTGTACTTTCTTATGGGAGAAGCATTTTTCCAAATCTGCGAGGTGAGATTCTTGTAAGAGCGATTTGACTATGAGGTCGTCCACATACGCTTCCATGATCCTGCCCAAATGGTTGGCGAAGACCTTGTTAATTATCCTTTGGAATGTTGCCCCGGTGTTAATTAGGCCAAAGGGCATGACTTTGTAACAATAGACGCCTCTATGTGTGATGAACGAGGTTTTTCAATGTCTTCGGGTGCCATTTTGATCTGGTTGTATCCTTAGAATGCGTCCATAAAGCGGAGCATGAGGTGACCCATGGTTGCGTCAATGAGCTGGTCGATGCTGGGCAGGGGATAAGGGTCTTCTGGGCACGCGTCGTTGAGATCAGTGTAGTCAACACAAACTCGCCATTTCCCATTTTCTTTCTTGACTAGGACGACGTTTGCCAGCCACTTGGTGTAAGTGACTTCGCATATTAGATCTGCTGCCAACAACTTATCAATTTCTACATCGATTGCTTTTTATCTTTCTGTGGTGAAAGTCCTTTTATGGATCTTTGGTGTTTTCTCGGGATCTACATTCAGGTGGTGCATTGCAAGTGACTCATCTAGACCGGGCATGTCGTTGGGACTCCAAGCAAATATGTCCACGTATTTGTATAGTATGTTGGTCAAGCATTCTTTGAACTAGGGACTACTTCAATCTTTTCAGTTTCGACCGCTGGCGACAAGGTGGGTTTATATTCTTTCTTCAGGCATCTTTTTAGGTTTGCATCAATCCTTGGCGAGTCCTCCTGAGTTGGTTCGTACGTTTCTATTAGCTGCACTTATCTCCTCCTTTTTGAGTGGGCCTTTTGGTGTTCTGTATGATTCTTCCTCTTTTCTTGCTTTTTTCTTATCACGTGTTCTCTTTTGATGTTGCTGGGTTCGATCACTGCCAGAGCTAGGGCGATGCCGTAGCATCTCTTTGACATCTCGAGGTCCCCTTTTATTTCACCGACTCCCTGCGGGGTAGGGGACTTGATCTTGAGATAGGTGGTTGAGGTTATCGCCCTGAATACATTCTGGATCGCTCTTCCCTTGATCATGTTATACGACGAGGCTATGTTGATGACATAAAACTTGACCACGCGACAGACCCGCTTTGGTTCTTTTCCAAAGTACACGGGGAGCCTTGCTATCCCTGTAATCACCACGGCGTTGTTTCCAAAGCTGTAGAGTGGCGTCTCATCGGGACATGGTTCCAGAGTATGGTCGTCCAGTTTGAGCCTCTAAAACATTTTCAAAATAATTAGAAAATTATAAATATTGAATCATTTAACATAGTACATGATTAAATGGATGAATATAATATAATTTTATCGAAATATTTCCATATATATAGATATAGTGGGGCGGGGCAGGTTTTCCCCGCGGGGATCACATGAATACCATACCTGCCCCATATGTATGCAGGGCAAATACTAAGTCCCTACTCACTGGCCCAATTCCCCATTTCCTTGGGGCGGGTTTGCCCCATTAGGGTCGGGTTCGGGGTGGATCCCCATATTCCCCACCCCATTTTAACGCCTAGTGCCTGAAGCATATGTCTACTAAGGAGCCGTGGTCTACCAGTATCCATTTCACCTTGATTTCGCCCACGTCCAAAGTGATCACCAAGGCTTCAGTGTGATCTTGGTCGATTCTTTCGTAATCTTCGTCTGAAAAGGATATTGTTGCCCCTTTGTTTCCTCGGCCAATACTGTAGACTGCCCGCTCGGACGGGCGGGGAGGGGATTGAGGTCCTCCGAAGAGGGTGTTAACGACATTTTTGTTACCACCATTTCCCGGTGGCGGTGGTGGCAGCTGCCTTGGGAAATACTGGTTCAGATTTCCTTGTTTGATTTGCCTTTCTAAGAAGTATTTGAGCGCGAGGCAGCTTTCTGTGGTGTAGCCATGGGTTTCGTGATATTTGCAGTGCTTGTCTTTGTTTCTTTCGTCTGGCATGGTCCACATGGGCTGTGGGGGGTTGGTTGAAAGGTTTCCCTCGTATTTCCGCGAAGATTGTCGTCCGTGGTAAGCTTAAGGGGTCCAATCTAGTTCTGGGAGTTTCTCAGGGCGCGGGTGAACGGTAGGTCCCAACCTGTCTTTCAAGTCGCTGGAGGTTTGCTTTGCAGGGCCCGGACAATGAGTAGTTTGCACTTGGAGCTGGACTGCGCTGGGTTTCTGATGGTATGAGAAATAGTAGTTTTCTCTCTAGACATAGGGGTGTCTTGGTGGCAGGGGAGGGGGAGCCCTTGATTGTTTGAGGACATTCAGCGACTCAATTTTGTTAATCGCTTGGGATGCCAAATCGTAGGCTTTAGCAAGGGTGGTGGGTTGGACCTCCATGAGCTTGCACCCATATTTTTCACATTCGTAGGGGTTGAGACCCCTTCTCATATGCACAAGGGCTTCGGTCTTGTTTACGCACACTACTTTGTTCAAGGCTTCCTTGAAACGGTCAATATAGGCTTGGAGGCTCTCTCTGTTCCTTTGGGCTATGGTTTCCAGGAATACTGTGTAAACTTCGTGGGCTTCATTTGCTTTAAATTTGTTGAGGAATACTTTCTTGAAATCCGACCAAGAATCAAGTGATCTGGGGGGTAGGCAACAAAACCATCGTTGCGCTCCTCTGCATAGGGTCACGGCGAAGAAGCGGTATTGTGTTAAGTCCTTATACTCATAGTGTAGAGCTAGTTGCTGGTCAAAATAGCCGAGGTGCTCTTCTGGGTCGCCAAGCCCATCAAAAGGGTTCAAGCTGATGTGCTTTATGTGTCATTGCTTGCGCTCATTCTTAAGTCTCTTGGTGAAAGGGGATTCGTTGGTCTCCGAGTTGGTTCCTCCTTCTAATTTTCTTTTGAGCTCCAATATAATTTTGAGCATGTCGGCGTTGGTGGGTTGAGCACTGCCTGTGGATTTTGTGGTTCTGGGGACTTGTCTTCCCTTCTTCCTTCCTTTTCGAGATGTCTCTTTACCCTTTGGTGCTCTGTCTTATTTTCTTCTATGTCTTTTTGGAGATCTCTTTTCCTCCTATTTTCCCTCCAAGTTTCAGGCCTGTGCTGAGGGCCCTCGTGGTCTTTGTGGTTCGTGTTTTGGGAGGGTCCCAAGCGGGAAAAGGCGGAGTTGGCCCTCCTGGGTTGGTCGTGAGCTTCACTTTGTTCATTTTCCCCATATGCTGGTTGAGTTGTGAGTCCCTGGGAAGGGCTGGGTGCTGCGATCCTTGGGGTTGAGGGAAAGTTATGGCTATGCGAAGGATGGCGTCAACTTGAGCTTGTGTACCCTGTGAGGTCAAGTTGAACGTCGGGGAGATTTTGGGGCCTCGGGGGATGATTGGGGTCGTCATTAGCGACATTGAGCGTCAGGTTGGGATTTTGCGTTCGATTCGCGGTTCTGATGAGATTTGCCGGTTGGGAAGGAGGTATCGTTCGCCCTGATAGGGTGAGGTTCTCTACTACGACCCTGTCTCCCTCTTCGTTGGGATGGTTCAGTGAGGTGTTTGGTTTTCTGGTGGTATTGGCCGGAAAGGTGGAGTTTTCAGGTGAGGGACTTCTTTTTCTTTCAAGAACCCCCTCCTTCTAGCGCCAAATGATAAGTTCTCAACCCAATCCACCGTATCCGTTAGCGCCTGGAAAATAATGCCTGACCGGGGATGGTGGCCGTCAAGCACCTCCAGCGTGATAATCAGTATATGGAAGCAGGTAGAAGTAATTATCTTAATTTGAGAGTGAGTGAGTGTATGGTTATGTCCATAACGAGATTTTACCTTGGTATTTATAAAGATTAGGGGTACTTGACGTTGTCCTTTGGTTCTTGGATAGCTTCCCTTTTGGGATTGGGTCAAGAGGTGTAGTTCTCTTTTGTCTAGTTTGTCCATCACCATCAACTGTCAGCCAAGGGCATTCGTCTTTGTCCGGGTGTCGTGGTGAGGTTCAGTGTTGTCACTGAAGGATCGACGGGGGCCTTGGTCACTAGACATGATCTTATCCAATGTTGCCAAACATGAGCTGACAGCGGTCTCAACATTTCGTCTTTTTAATTATTTCTCTTTTGACTAAGCATATTTCGTGGGTCCCTGCACATGCATGGTGAATCAAGAGAATGAGAAATATGTATATATTTTCCAACTGGGCTACGGCACTGTCAAGGATCGACGAACGCCAGGGGTGAGAGATGCTCACGTCGCTTGGTAGCAATGGTGCCTATTTAGCCACGTGGCGGGATACGCACGTGACACTGACGACTTGTCGTGGTTTAGCGACCCTCGAGGGAAGGGGTATTTATCATGTAGCAAGCGGAGCCACCACAAAAATGGTGGTGGCGGTGAACGAAATTCGTAGACAGGGAGAAGAGATAAGGGAGGAGAGGAAAAGAGAGGAGAAAGGAGATGTTGGTGTTTGTATTTGTTGTGTGTATAGTGTGCGTGTAGTGTGCATGTGTTACATGTGTGTGAAGTGCATGTGTTGTGTGTGTGTTTGTTTGATAGCAGGAAGGAGATTAGAGAGTGAGAACGAGAGAGAAAAACCAAGAGAGTGACAGGGAGAGCCGATTAGAAAGTGACAGGTTGGTGGTCACCCCAGTCCCGATGGTGGTAAAGAGGACAAACGATGAAAAATGGGGTTATTATCATTTTGCCAATATTTATTTTGAATAATATATAATAAAATTATATATTTGTTGGAATAATTGAAATAACTATTTGGGATTTGTTTAAGTAAGATAATTAGATTAAGCATGGCTTGTAAGATTTAGAATAATTTAATTAAATAATTCATTTAAGAGATATTAATGAATAGAAAGATTAATATGAAATTATATCGGATAATGAGCGATATTATTTTTTAATAATTAATGATTCTTTTAATTATTAAATTTGTTTAAATGAGATAACTAGATTATTGGATTTATTATAAATGATTAAGAAGAATGATGCGTTGGTGGTGACAAAAGGTATGCACATTATTACTTATAAATGATTACGCATTTAATTATTTTACTATTGTTAATGAAATTTGACAATTTTTAATTAGCGAATGAAGATGAATTGAAATTTTAGAATTTGAGGATAATTTGCGAAAATAAGAAAACAATTGATTAGTTTAAAGATAATGAAATAAACTCAAGGATGATAGTTTTAAAAATTGGAAAATAGATTAAAAAGAAGGTGTACGGATAATTTTATACAATAGTTGGAAGATGATTTTTTTTGGAAAGAAATAATTTTATATGACATGAGAATTTTAAGTGAAACAATATAGTAATTCTTGGCTAATGTTTTGAGAAAGAAAAATTAGAATAATGAATTTATAATTAGAAATAAAAGACAGGGATTAATTAAATTACTATGTAGAAGTTAGTCAACTTGGATTAATTGAATTAAAAGATATGTGTGGCTTAAAATTTTGGGAAATTAAATATGTTAGATACTGATTCTCAATGATCAGGAGATGCTCAAAATTTGGCTGCTGACGTCATCAGTATTTGATGTCGTCAGGATTTGATATGTCATCAGTACTTGGTCTAACATCAGGATTTGAAGACCATCAGTATTTGAAGACTAGTCAGGATTTGAAGATCAATTATGTTCCTTGATTTGAGGAATAGATTACTGTTAGTACCTGAGCTATAGGATCTTGTAAAATCAGTTTAAGATATGTATTATTTGCAGTAAGTAATTGATAGAGTATATCTTAGATTGATATTATGACTGTGTAATATATAAACACAGTATAGGTCATCATAATAAGTGAATCACTTGAGTATTGTTTAGACCTAACAGCTCTCAAGAACATCAGTATTTCTTGAGAGAGTTTTGTAACAGTTTTTATCAGTAATACAAGAACTCTTATATTTTACATACTTGTTTGAATCATTTATACAATTGTATCCAACCCCCTTAAACAATTGTATCTTACTGGGCAACAAGTGGTATCAGAGCAAACTGATAAAGTAATATCAGAAACGATCAAATATGTCTTTGAACAAGTATGAACGTATTAAGATTCCCATTCTGAAGAAAGCTGAATATCCAACATAGAAAGTGAAGATGATGATGCACCTAGAAGCAACTGATCCTGATGACCTTGATGTAATCAATGATGGGCCACAAGTTCCAACAAAACTGGTGGCAGCATCTACTACTGTTCCTGAACACTGTCAGATAAAGGATAGAAAAGAATGGACTGCCGAAGAAAAGACTTCAGTACTCAAGGATGCAAAGGTAAGGAATATTTTGCATAACAGTCTTGATTCTGTGATGCCAAACAGGGTGATAGCTTGCAAGACTGCAAAGGAAATATGGGATGCATTGGAAACTCAATAAAATGGAACCATGGCCATCAAGAAGAACATAATAGCTGTTCTTATTCAGGAATATGAACAATTTGAGGCTAAGGCTGATGAGAGTCTCACTGACATATATGATAGATTCCTTACACTGCTGAATAATCTATCACTTGCGGGAAAAGTGTATGATCTTGAGGATTCAAACACAAAGTTTTTAAGAGCTTTGAATGAGGAATGAGAAACACAAACCTCCATCATCAGACATCAATATGACTTAGAGGTTGTCTCTTTGGATGAGATTTATGGGATGCTCAGGACTCATGACTTGGAGGTTCAGCAAACACTACACCATAGATTGGCTATAGCAACCCTCACTTCAAAATTTGTCTGTAAATTGTTGCTATTTGTTAAGTAGTTTTGAAAAACATATAGCTATAGTAATATTTTAAAAATTGTTACAAAAGAGTACATTTTTGGAAAAATTTGTGACAGTTTGTAATGAATTTTTAAAACCGTTGCAATAAACTTCAAAATTTTGGGCCCAAAATTTCCTGGGTCCTAAAACAAGTGGGCTTTCCTTCTTTTTTTTTTGCCCGGGATTTCCAAACAGCGCCCCAGTCAGCGCTCCGGTCTATTATTACATCTAATATTATTACACTCACATATATTATTTGTTTAAGTACTAAAACTCACATCTACACTCACCACATACAAATCGACTGAGAGACTGAGAATCAAAGGAAGGCTTGAAGCACTCAAGCTCGAACATTCAAGCTCGAGGAACACTCATAGCTCGAACATTCAAGCTCGAAGAACACTCAATGTTGGACAATATTCAAGCTGGAAGGTAATAAATTGAACATTCAATCGATTTTCTTCCCCCAATCGATTATATTTGTTAGTAAATTGAAATACGTGTTTTAATTAGGGTTTGTTTGTTGATTAGGGGTTTTCAATTGAGATTATTTTTAGGCACATTTTAAAATTAGGGCTTCGAGTGTGATTTTGTTTAGAATTTTAAATTGGAAATTTAAAATTAGGGCTTATATAATGATGTTCTTGAAGCTTTTAAATTGGGTATTTTAAAATTGGGTAGTTCTCATCTTTATTTTGTGACTGTGTTTCTTGTGTTCTTGTGTTTATTGTATGATATTATTTGGGATTTTAAAATTTATTTGTGTTTGTGTTCTCTGTTTTTAGTTATGCGTTAATGTGGTTAGTAGTTGACATGCTTTTGGTTGTAAGTTCTGACAATGTGCTTTATATTTTGATCGTAGCTTCTTTTTTTCAACTCTATTTTTATGTATATTTTTTGTTTGCTTCATTGTGTACCTAAATTTTTTGTTTGCTTCATTGTGTACCTATTGTCTGACAGCGTGATAGAAGGGTATTTTTGGTTGTTGTTGATACTGGATTTTTTTTGACAAAATGTTCTTGACATTCCTCAGGTGATTATTTTCTTAATTGTAAATATCTTCTGCGCATTAAATTTATCTTTTTTGAGAATATGAAAATGATTCATTTCTGTGAGAAAGAAGTTTGAGTTTCATCCCCGGACTTTCTTGAAATATATAATCTATGTTTGAGCTTCAAAGCTTTGCAAATATGTGCCTGCAACATTAGTATGTGGTTGTGTACTATAAATCTTGCTTTGTGGTCATCTAAAGAATTTCATATTTTTAGGTTCTTGAAAGCCAGGAAGTCTGATGTTGAGCAAACTAAGTGTATGTGGGCGAATATGCTTCAGTGGAGAAGAGACTTTCGCACTGATACAATTTTAGAGGTGATCCTTTTTTAGTGATATGCTTTTCACTTCGATGTGTTACTCTTATACTAGTAACTGACTGATGTTACGTGTTGTAATGACTGATTTTACTGTGTTGCAGTGGATGAATGCTGATAACTTATTAGTTTAGATATTTATTGCGCCAATTGTCCTGTATTGATATGTTTACATGGAATTTATGCTTTGCTTTACGTGTAATTGCAATTTCAGAGTGAAGGCTCTTAGTCTCAAACTTTCAATCATTGTTATATCGGCCTGTTAGTTTCTGAGAATGCTCATAGAATAAGAGGACGCGTGTCTAAGTGGATCCACCAAGTTCAACTTATAGTTGGGCACGTAAACAAAGTCATGAGGGACACGTGTCCTTCCACCCTCTTCTCTTCTCTGCATGTGAGTAATAATTAACACGGGGTGCAACTCTCTCTTTTATCTCTTCTATATTTCAAACTTTCACACACACACACTTTTGATAAGGAACCAGAAAGAAAAGAAAGAAAAATGGGAGGTAATAATCTGGAAACAAGATCACTGATAGATGAACTTAGGCCTTTTGACAAGACAGCAGGTCTTTTTGATCTTGGTCACCCTCTTCTCAATCGTGTCGCTGAAAGCTTTGTCAAAGCTGCTGGTGTATGTAACCTTTTTTTACCCACCTGTTTGTATATAAGTGTGGTACATATATAGAGTTATTGATGGTTGTTTTTTGATTATTGTGTGTTTTAGATTAGAGCTATTCGGGCTGTTTCTCGAGAGGCTTACTTCACTGCCACTGAAAGTAAAACTAATGAAATTATTTGTTACATATAACTATGTGTTTTAGCGTTTCTCTATTGTCTGTTGATCATGTTTATATATTTTTTTATGAAAAATTGATTTGAGTTATGTTGTACATATTGTTTATTAGTAGTCTGTTGGTGGAGCAGGTGCAAGTGGTGACAATGGTGGCATGCCCCCAGGGATAGGGGGCTCTAAGAGAAATCTCTTTCAAGACTTCAAAGGTATTTCCATTACTCAGAAACTCTGTCTCTGGTTTATGTATTTATTACATGTATGCTACATTCTTTTAAAAGAGACCAAATAGGATAGTGATGTATTGATGTCCTGAAGTCCTGAATGTATGCAAAGGGATGGCCCGGGTAAAATTAGTCGTAATGGATGAGGAAGGGGAAAATTAGTGGTAATGGATGAATAAGGAGAATTATTCTGGGTTGGTTTCTGACAGTTAACAAAACTTGTGTTCAAGAAATACATTGCAATTTAGACGATAAATAAATATCTGTATTTCTATATAAAAAATTCAGTTTTTCTACCATGTGCCCATGGGCACATGGTAAGCGCGGAAACTTATAAAAATGGTGGAGTTTGTTTGGTGGAGTCTTTATAATAGTGGTGGACCCCCCTGCCTTCACAAAAACTCCACCAATCAAACTCCACCATTATTATAAATTTCCGCGCTTACTATGTGCCCATGGGCACATGGTAGAAAAACCCTAAAAAATTTAATGCACAAGTCAACTGATAGCTGGAGAAATACAAGTACCTTTAGCAAGAAATGGATGAATATTATCGATTAAGGAGATGTGAATTTGAGAATTCTAGTTGTTTAAGCTTTTACTGATAGTCCTTTTCTTCTATTGTCACATACTTGCTGATTTGGTAATTGAATAACCAAAACTGTGTTCTAACTTAGCGGGAAAAACCCCCTGCATTCTGCCTTCTAAAGTATATTTTTCCTTCCCTGCATTCTACCCATTTATAGTATATTCTTCTTGCAAAAACCATACTTTTGATTGAACAGATTAAATACTGATAGCTCATGAAGCGTGAAGACAAATAATTGTGTAGTTTGAACGGTTCTTGATCCTTAGGGTAGTCATCTAGTGATGACTATATCTATTGTGATTCAGGAAATAGATTGACTGATAATATTGACTTCAATTTTGTAATATCTTTTCTTATAATTTGGATGAATAGTTGTCATGTGTTATAGAAATTCAATTATGCATAATGGCAGTATACATGATACTTAAAAATTTTGTATCTGCACTAGTGAGTGAGAAATTTAACGATTTTGAAGAAAGATTTACAGTTATCCCAACACCTAACACATTGCACACTTTTTAATTTTACGTAATACCTGATGCTCTGCCCTTGTTGTAAATGTTCATCAGTGTTTAATGTAGTTGTGTTTTCCGTGTATAGTAACTTTAATATAAATCATATTATACATTTTAAAAATCTTACAATGCTATGCAGAAAGGCTTTGTATTATAAATTTTTAAAATTTTACAATGGTATGCAGAAGGGCTTCATTTTCCAAGAGCATTAACATTGAGAAGACTCCTTGCTTCGTTCTATACCGCACTTATTATCGTCTGCACGGGAATTTTAACTTTAATCAGGTCAATAATATCTCAGATGAACAGGATATACATGTGAACCTGCAATTTCAGCCATGAAATTTATAACAATGACTAGTGAATTAATAGATATTGAAGAACACTATGATTCCCCATCTACCGACTTCCGCGGAGAAGAGAAAATAGGTACTCTGATTCTGTCCAAAAAATTCATGAGCTAGAGAGAAAGGTAAATCCTACGATGGAGAAGAGGAAGGTAGAGATGATGACGATGTAGACAAGGACGATGGAGATGAGAATGACGGTGATGATGATAAGGTTGATTCAGATGGAGACGAATTTGCCTAGTTGATCCTCCACTATGTCCTCTTTAACTTAGTAATTTTAATTATCTACGTCTAGACTAAGTCTTTTGTGTAAATTATGCCTAGACTTTAATGGGTAATTTATGTATGCGACTTAGATTTGGAATGCTTTGTATGACTATATTGTAATTGGATTGCTGGATACTTGATGCTTGGATTGTGAATTAACAATTTAAATTTGTGACTTATATGCCTGGCTAGTTGTAATTACAACAAGGATATGTTCTATTTTTTTTTAAAAAAATGTTGCTATTTCATCCAATTATGTTGGTATAAGGTTAAAAAAGTATTGCAATACGATCGAAATCATTGCAATATCTTGGTTAAAATCATTGCAAATGATCTACTATTGTTACCTTAGAGTCACTAAAAAGATACGAATTTAAGCTAATGCAATACTATTTAGGCGTTGCTATAGACAACAATTTGTTGCTATATCGATTTATTGCAATGACTTAATTCCGTTGCTATAAGTTGCTATATTCGTTACTAAATCGACCAATTACAACGCACTCAGGTGCAACGCCCAAATTTTGCACATTTGTTGTCATAGACTCTATTGCAACAATTATAGCACTTAAGGTAATGTTTTCTCGGCGTTGCTATAAGCAATCTATGGTGTAGTGAAAGAAGAGAAAGGAAAAGCAGCAACGAAAAGTCAGTTGCTTCAAATGCAAGTTTCAAGAACTCCAAGCCAAAAGTCTCTGAAAGCTCAAGGAGAAGGGGCTTTGAACCAGAATCAGATACTGGTGATTCATTATCAAATCCTGATGATGATGCTGATTCTGATATTGATGTGGATATGACTGATCCTGATGTCATGCAGATGGCTGTTATGATAGTCAAAGGGTTCAACATAATGAGATTCAGAAAATTTCAGAAAAATAGAAACTTCAGGAAGAGGTATTCTGGTGGAGACAAGAAGTTTGCTGGGAAAAAGGAAGGTAAAGACTATAAGACTGGAAAGCTAGACAGGTCAAAGATTAAGTGCTACAACTGTGATGAAGTTGATCACTTTGCTACTGAATGCAAGAAGGCAAGGAATGAGAAAGGAAAAAGAAAAGCACTGATCACATCAAACAAAGACTGGATGGACTCTACTGATTCAGAAGGTGAAGAAACAAGCTATGAACTGATGGCTAGCTTTGAGAGCAATGATGCTTCTGACTCTAAGGTATCAACTTCACTATTTAATATAGACCTTTCTTAAGATTCTTCACGGAAACTTTAAGAATAAGACCCTAGAAAATGATAGGTTGTTAAAATAAAATGAAGAATTAAAAACAAGAAATGAAAAGTTAGAGTTTGAATTAGTAAACATGTATGAAATACAAAAAGAGTGTGACAAGGCTAAGCATACAAAAAAGTTAATAGAGGTCAAATATAGTATGCTTGAAAAGGTCTTAGAAAATGAAAGAAAAACCTTTAAAACTTGGACTGATTTGGGTAAAAAGGTTCATAGCATGATCACTGAGAAGAACTGGAAAGAATTCCTTGGATATGTAGATGAAAATGAAGATGTCGACACTGAGAATGAGATAACTTATAAAACTCCTATTAAGTTTGTTGCTTCAGGAACTAATGAACCCAAATCTACTTTTGAAAATGGTTCAACATCTACATCTCAAGAAAAGAAGGAAATTGTCAAACCAAAGAGAAAGGAAAATAAGGAGATCACCAAACCTGTTAGAAAGGAAAAGAATATAGGAGTATTGTCAAAAGGACAGTTGAAAAAGAAAATATCTGAGGTTACTGAAAAACCTCAATTAAAAGGTCCTGAAGGAACAGGAATGGAAAACAAGGAATTTCTAAGGAAAATAACTATAAGTTTATTCCTGATGCCCCAAGAAAAACTTGTTTTAATTGTGATAACTCTAATCATCTTGCTATTGATTGCAGGAGGAGTAGGAAAAAGAAAACTGTTATTCCTAATGATGTTAGAAGTAGAGCAGTATTTTACAAACCACAAAATCCTTGTTTTCATTGTGGTAGCCGTTGGCATTCAATTTACACTTGTAGTGCATAACATGAGTTGTATCATAACTACAATGATCATTTACCTAAATTCAAAAAAAGAACTCATTCTGATAAAGCTTCTATGATTGTTTCTTATAAACCTCTAACTGACAGATCAAATACTGATGGATCAAATCCTGACTGGGTAAATCCTGACAGGGTAAATCCTGATAAAATTGATTCTATCGGAAAGACATTTGAATCACACAGACTTAAGTTGTCTAAAAAGAGTGCCCAACAAGTGTGGGTCCTTAAAAATCCTTCTAATTAATCAAACTTCTGATTGCAGGGTAACAAGATAAATGTACATGTTTTGGATAGTGGATGTTAAGCGCACATGACTGGAAATAAATCCCTGCTATCAACATTCGAGAGGAAGGCTATCCCAAATGTCTCTTATGGTGATGGAAATATAGGACATACATTGGGATATGGCAACTTGGTAATTTCAAATGTTGTAATTTAGAACGTAGCTCTTGTTGAGGGACTGAAGCACAATCTGCTGAGCATCAGTCAAATTACTGACAAAGGATATCATATGGTGTTTTATGAATCTCATTGTGATGTGATTCATACCAAGTCAAAGAAGGTTGTTCTTAAAGGGTACAGGCATGGAAATATCTATGAAGCCAGTCTGCATGCAAATACTGAGGGATAAGCTACTTGTCTTATTAGTAAGGCATCAGTAGATGAGAGCTGGAATTGGCATAAAAAGCTCTCACATCTGAACTTCAACACAATCAATGAACTTACCAAAAAGGAGCTAGTCAGAGGACTACCAAACATGCTTTATTCATCTGATGGACTGTGTGATGCCTGTCACAAATCTAAACAAATGAGGGTCTCTTTTAAGAGCAAGACAAAATTTTCAATTACTGAACCATATCACATGCTGCATTTGGATCTCTTTGGTCCAGTGAATAGAATGTCTATCAACAAAAAGAGGTACACTTGTAACCGTTGATGATTTCACTAGATATACTTGGGTTTATTTTCTGCACAAGAAGGATGAAACTCTAGAAATTCTTCTGGATCATGTACAGTTGATTGAGAATGGATCCAAGTTCAAAGTGAAAATTATGAGAACTGATAATGGACTGAATTTAAGAATTCAAAGATGGAGGAATTATATAAGTACAAAGGAATAACTCCGCAATTTTTAGCTCCTTGTACTCCTCAGCAAAATGGTGTTGTTGAGGGGAAAAATAGGACATTGATTGAAGCTGGCAGGTAATTTCTAGAAGAAGCTAAACTTCCCACATATTTCTGGATTGAAGCAGTAAACGCTGCTTGTTATACTCAGAATATTACTCTGATAAACAGATATGGTGTTACTCCCTATCAAATGCTAAAAGAAAAGAGGCAAAGTCTCAAACACATTCATGTGTTTGGATGTAAATGTTTTGTTCTGAAAACTCATACTGAACAACTGGGAAAGTTTGATTCAAAAGCTGATGAAGGAATTTTTGTTGGCTATTAAAATCAAGAGCATACAAAGTTTTCAATCTAAGAACTAATACTGTTGTTGATTCCATCAAAGTCACCTTTGATGATAAGAAAATTTCTGGTTTTGAAAAATATTCACATGAAAGCTTAATCTTTGCAAATGAAAATGCAAAGTCAGAATCTGCATCATATCCTGATGGGTCATTAAATCCTGATGATCCAAATCCTGATATTCCATCAGTATGATGATTTTAGTCCTGATGAACATACACATATTGAGGAGGAGCAACAACATGGTTCAACTGATAACAGAAATCAAGAAGAATCAACATAATGCTTTTCTCAGACTGATTAAACTGAGACAAATACTGATTCTTATGAAGGAGTAAAAACAAGAAGAGCAACTCAAAATGAATGTTTGTTTCACAACTTACTTTCAAAGGAGGAACCAAAGAAAGTTAAAGATGCTCTTAAAGATGCAGATTGGGTTCTAGCAATGCAGGATGAACTTAATGAGTTTAAAAGAAATGAAGTCTGGAAATTAGGGCCTAGGCCAAAGAACATATCAATTGTAGGCACAAAATGGGTCTTCAAGAACAAGACTGATTCAGATGGAACAATTGTCAGAAACAAGGCAAGGCTGGTGGTAAAAGGCTATTCTCAACTGGAGGGCGTTGATTATGATGAAACATTTGCTCTTGTTGCAAGACTTGAACTATCAGGATTTTCTTAGCCTATGCAGCTCATAAGAAATTCAAGGTCTTTCAGATGGATGTCAAAAGTCCATTTCTTAATGGAGAATTGGAAGAAGAAGTCTATGTTGAACAGCCACCAGGATTTGTTGATCCTAAACATCCTGACTATGTCTACAGGCTAGACAAAGGACTTTATGGACTAAAGCGAGCACCTAGAGCATGGTATGAGACACTTGCTCAATTTTTACTTGAAACTGGATTCAAAAGAGGTACAATTGATAAAACCTTATTTTATTTGAATCATGGTAAGGACTTGCTGTTAGTTCAAATTTATGTGGATGATATTATATTTCGATCAACTAATCAAAAATTTTGTGATAAGTTCTCAGAGTTGATGCAATCAAGGTATCAAATGAGTATGATGGGAGAGATGAGTTACTTTTTGGGATTACAAATTAAACAGACTGATGATGCCATTTTCATAAATCAGTCTAAGTACACAAAAAATCTATTGAAGAGGTTTAATATGCAAGACACTGCCACAGCAACAACTCCCATGGCTACTGCTACAAAGCTTGATCCTGGTCAAGGCATAGCAGTAGATATCACAAATTACAGAGGTATGATTGGCTCACTTCTATACCTAATAGCCAGGTATAGATATCACAAATTACAGAGATATTGTGCCTGTTTGGGAAATCTTATTTGTCAGAAATAAGTTACTTATTTCTGAAAAAAGTACATCAAACTGTACTTTTTTCTGAAATAAGTTACTTATTTCTGACAAGTTTTTGCAT
>PHNY01043936.1:8783-22453 GCA_003724115.2 Anethum foeniculum
GACACGTGACGTGTTGTTATTCGTGAGATTCATATGTATGCACGATATATCCATATTATTTATGAGAAAATAATCAATTATATATTGACAACTCAGCATTCGGAAACGGTTTTGGGAATGAATTTGGGAACTCTAGCATTTCTCTTTTTATTAATTTGAGTATCATATTATCTTCAGAAATCAACGCAAAGTTTATTCTTAAGCTTGATTAATTTTCTCAATAATCAGCACAAAGTTTCAGTGCATAGACATACATCTCCAGCGACCAGCATTAAATAATATTTTAGGGGGGATTACATGAAAGTACACCTGCAACTGGTTTAGTAATTCTTGTCCGAATGACCCTCATATTCATTTAGCAAAAGAAAAGAATAGAGAAACTTTCCTGGTCAGAAAGGGGACAAGAACTAACATGAGACTTGTACAAGAATGTGCAGTAAGATTACAGCATATTCAATTGGACCGTCTTTCGGATCCTATAGACAAAGGCCAATAAGCTGCTTCAAATGCATTAATATCCTCTGGGGATTAAATTTTAAACTTCGTTTATGTTTAAGGGCACAAATTTTCAGTAATTAAGGGTCAATGAGCACAAGGTAGCTGCTAGCTAATCAGGTAGCTACTTTGAAATTAGCAAGATCAAGATGCTTACAAGTTCTAAACAATGAATTGAAAGCGACCGTAAGGCACCATGATTCAACAACAAGAAGGTACCCTCATTTATACAAACAAAACGAAATCAAGTACACACAAATGATAGCCAAAATTAGAAGAGAAAGAAGAACAATCGTGAGTCGGTAGTCAAAGTATCTTTCGTACATTATTGCCACAGATTTTTTGCATCTTAAACATTTAAATGGCTTAACGTCAATTGGGGCCATGTTCCCAGACTTTCTTGCTTGATTTTTTTTCTTAACATTCAACTAGAGTTTTAATTATATATGTTTACTACAATTTCAATACTTGTTGAGCTGGCATATCAGGAAAAAAACACCAAGAGATTGATAATGTCATTTTCTCCTCAAAACTCTCTTTTACTAAAAAGTACTCCCTCCGTCCCACAATACTAGTCTCTTTTGAAAGAAATTTTTTTCCCATAATACATCTCCACTTTTCATTTCCAATATAAATATAATAACATTATTCCAAAATTAGCCTTCTTGAAAGTTGTATAACATTTAATGGGGGTTGAATAAGAGTCTACATTCATTCATTTATGAGGGGTTTAAGTGGAAAAACATTATCAAATTAATGATTTCTTAATATACGTAATTTTTTCAAAAGAGACTTGTATTGTGAGACGGAGGGAGTAAAAACTAATGCTACCCTAAACAAGACTTTAAAGACTGATTCCATAAAATTCAATATGTAAAACCCCTAAATTCATACTAATCACTTGACTCAAAACGGTGTCACAATACCTACAAAGCAAGACATGTTAACAATACGTTTGAATCGTGTCATGTATTTTCATATTTTCATATCACAGAATTCTCCGCACGAAATTTCTGCCAGTGAGACTACAGTACGTAAGTAGAAGAACGCACATAATCAACCACAAAGTAACCAGAGGGACCCCAATAACGCTGAAAACATACGATCTATAATTGGAGTTCACATTTTCGAACTTTGCGTGCCAAAAACTCACATCAGTAAAATAATACTTCCTATGTTCCATTTAATTCTCTACGTTATTTTTTAACACGTTTTTCAAAACTTTTTTAAAGTTAGTTTGATAATTTTTAAATTTTTTTTTTTAATAAAAGTTTAAACATTAATTTTTTATTCAGAAAAAAAAAAATTCAAACAAGTGCTATTTACAAACTTTAATAAGCCACCTAATTCAACTCAAAAACAATTTCTATTAAAACGAAGAGTATACAATATGTTAAATGATAAAAACTGCTGTACAACAAAGCTGGTAGTAATCTGTATCTACACTTTCATCAAACAAGTGTTATTTACACTAAAGTGTTCTTTTTTGTTAAAGTCTAACCAATTCAAGTCACCACCATGATCATCTTGAAACCCAAGCAAGTCCATTACATCTTCACTACTCCATCCCGCACGCAACAAAGTCTCCGAAAGTACTCTAACATGCAACTCCACCTCATCCTTCATGCACGTGCTGTTACTACTACTACTATCATCTTGATCAAGTGGTGATGATGATGAAGATGACCATGATAACTTCTCATCACACCCGTCCATCATCATCATCTCTCTTACGTCATCTTCTTTCCATCCTCCATCCTTTAATCTCCCATACACCCCTTCTAAACATCCTCCTAGCTCCCCACTCCACCACCCGCGCGTGTCATCACGCGCATCTTTAATATCCCCACGCGCCTCCCCTTTCCTCTCAGCTAACTCCGTCCAAAACGGTATCTCCCTCGCCTCCGTTGCAGCCCATGCCGGCGCGTTCAACAGGTTCGACAACGACGTCGGGCGCTTCGAAAACTCCCCATTGCCAGTAAACTCAACCTGTTGAAAAAACCCTGAAACATCAAAACTCCAAACCCTAATCTCATCACCATTCACATAAAAAACAGGGTTTCCCGCCAAAAAAGGGCTGGCCGGAATATAAAAATGCCGATAAATAGGCACAAGAACCGGTGCATTCCTCAACAACCTTTTAGCCAAATCAACAGCTTCATCATCATCAAATGGTCTGATCCCCCAAGAATCAACCCAAAACTTCCTTCTTGAAACTTGTCTACATAAATTCAAGATTGGCAAGTCAATAAAAATTCGAAGCTGTTGTGTAGACGATGATCGCCAGTTTGGAAACCCTACATCCACAGGAAGGCCTTCGCGGAGAATCGATCTTAGATCAGGAGGGAATGTGAAGCGAAAAGTGGATTCAATAGATGAAAATTCAGCATCAGTGAGGCCTTTTGTAATCTGAACATTGGATTTATGAAGCTGATCAATGAGATTCTTGGCGTAGGCAGCGAAGGAGAAGCAGACACGCACGGGTTTTAGAGTTTGGGGGGTGTTAGATACAGATTCTTGTTTAGTTCTTGTCGCCATTAGTGATCAAGAAACTTGCCTGCGTTGCATGCAAATTTAATTGTGTGTATATTTACAAGGGGAGGAGACGGGGAGGAGATAAGGGATAGATGATGATGTATAAACGTGGGAAGGAGATTTTAGATATATGTTATGCAGAGAGATCGAGAGAGAGAGAGAGAGAGAGAGAGAGAGAGAGATGATGATGAGATAAATAGAGGGATAGAGCGAAGGGAAGTCGTTAGTGTAATATGGGCATGAGGAGGGACGAGAGATACAAGGACTCCTTTGACCGTTTTGTATACGAGATTCATCTATATCTCTTTTAGACTTTTTAAGCAAACCATTTTTTGGTGCTTTCTTTTTTTAACGTTAGCTATTTTTTTTATGTCTATACAGTACTGTTCTTTTGAATAGGGTTGATATCTTTGCTCGTGCTCGAATTTTTCGGGATTTAGGTGTATCTTAAATTATGAATTTTGTGGCAAACTGATAATATACGATGTCATCATTCTTGTATGCTGATGCAGAAATTTACATCAACATATACATAATTTCAAATTTTAGTGGAACCATAAAAGTAATTTCCGTATATAAGATACAATTAATATTTACTTGGTAAGCTAAATTCAAGACGAAAGAAAGATTGATGTGTATATATGGATATCTATATTTCTATATTTTTATAATAAGTACTCCTCCGTCCCATTAATATTGATCACCATTCTAAATTCACGTATTTAGCAATCAAAAAAAAGTTACCTAATTTAACCTCAAATGTTACCATATCTAGAAAAACTTAACATAACCTCAAATGTTACCATATCTATAAAAACTTAATATATTTAATGAATGTGACCAATAGTTTTGGGACAGAGTGACCAATATAAACGGGACGGAGGAGTATTTATTACTATATATGCGCAAGAATGACGAATGGTAAGTTACCAATAATCTTATTATGATTTTCTAAACAAAAATACATTTAATTATGAATATCTGCTCCGTGTCCATATACATGGCGAGCTCATTTTGTTAAGAAAGGAAAAGATCTAAAATTAAATCGATAGCGGAGAAAATGTACCATAAATCATACATGTAAAAATTGGGCGAATAAGGACCTCTCTTCTAATTGTCAAAATTGAGTTTCAATTTAAATTTGGAACTCGTAAATGTATTTATGACCTTATTCTTTTCAATAAAAGGTAAGTGTAATATAAAATCATACTGTATAGAAAGCTGAAAACATGCATGAATTGACCGTGCCCCCTAGCTTTAGCTTATACACCACACACACGATAAACATAATCACCTTAATTCACGTTACCAATTGAAATTAAGGGCCACATCACATCCATCCCGAAAATAAGAAATTTTTTATAAAAAACGACTTAACAAAAAAAAAAAAGAGAGAGAGAAATGAGAGTGACGGGCCTCTTGTCATGAGTGTCGTATTTGCTTTACAAACAAAACCAGTCGTCAGAAAGTTCTAAATTGGATTTTTATAAGCTGCTTCTAAATTCTTTTGTTCAGTACTATTATGAAGAATAATGAGACCAGGAAAACCTGGCATGGACGGTGGCTGGCATTTAATTGAATATTATGTAAACTATGGGACTAATCCTGATTACATGCATTTAACATTGTTTTCGTTATTGTTTAATTTCATGGGATTAACTTATGGTCTTCTTTAATCTCATTACTTAAATTGTTGGAGGACCATGTCTAAACTGTTGTTATCATTTCATTAGTAGTATATTAATGTTAATTCATGCCGGCGATTACAATTGGCACGCGTATTTTCTATAGTATTTATTCATGCTATTATAATCTGATCTTAAGAAAACATATTTAGTCATGAAATGACGAGTCAAATAAATTAACAACGCGTACACTGTTAGGTGCATGCTAGTCCAAAGAGTCTTTAGTGACCGAGTCTTTAGAGATACTACTAAAAACAATTTGCTTCTTCGACTCCTTCAACACATAAACAGTTATACTTATATACTATTACTACAAAACTGGGAGACAGATATTCTCTATGGAAATAAATGGTACCATGACTCCATGAGTAATGAATGAATCAAAAGTTCAGATCTATCGTTGTTAAGTCAAAATAGTTGAGTACTTTTTCAATTTTACAGAGTTGCAGTAAATATATTCGAGGTGATACAAAAGTTGCAAAATATTTCATCCCTATGTAAGACATGCACTGTCCTTCAATTTAATTTCCCTGACACGATAAGAGGAGTTTGAGATTAGCTTTTGATTAACAAAACATAATGCCAAATATTTTGGTTAAGTCACATAACAAAACATAACTGATATGGATCGGAGCTTCTAAGTTCTAACTCTAGTGTGTAATGCACCCAAAACAACCGTTCTTGTAGTGGGAAGAGTACAATTACGATATCTAAGATAGCTAATCTTAATCCTGTAATCCGAGTCTACAATGAGATTTGTAGTCTTACCAACAATTTCAGTCCTATCTTCCAAACGTTTACTATATATCTCTACAAATTCAACTCTGTCTCTCTTTGAGCATTGCGGGCTTCTTGCCAAAAGATGGGTCTAGAAAAGGAATTAAACTATTGGAAGCACTTTGTTTCCTCGGCCTTCCTCTTTTTCTCTTTCCTGATCCTTGTAAAGATACTCTCGTAAGGTCACCCGGCTCTTTCTCAATTTGTTTAAGGAACAAACCACTACAAGGCTCTTTTTCAGTTGGCTTGGGGAATAAATTGCCGGCAGGCTCTTTCTCAGTTGGCCCAAGTGATAAATCACCAGAAGACCCTTTTGCAATTGGCTCTGGTGATAAGGAACCCGTCTCAAGCTTTGTCAAGCGAGTCTTGTATTCAGCTAATTCAGATTTCAAAGTATCAATAACACTCCATAGCTGAGCATTTTCCTCTGACTACAACATCAATTCCAGAGCAAAAGAAGTCAATTAAGCAGGTTACATTTCTAATAAATATATATAGCAAAATTGTAATGTTGCCAATTAAGCATGTTACAACTTTAACTATGTCCAAGTATTTTACTTGAGCATCCCAACGTTGCTGCTGTTTTTCCGAAATATCAGCTAATGGCTGTATGGCACCTCTCTGATTGGATAGTGCCTCGGCGGCATTGCAACTAGGATATGAAGATGAAGCAAAATGGCCATCAGCTCCTGCATTCATGTTGCCAAAAGGAGACATTGGTTGCTGGTATAGCTGCGGTTGACCCCACCAAGATAAGGGTCCATGAGTACCTGATAAAAGCAGTACAATCAGTTTAGACAGCTGATGCTCCCTCGCCTCTACAAATGTGAGTTTAGTCGACTATGTGAACTCATCTACTGAAAACTTAATCCAAATTATTGCTGATTTCATTACAAACATGGGGAACTGGAATGTTACAAACATGGGTCTAAATCACACTAGAGGCCAAATTACAAGTTAAATAATGTGTTTACTAAGCTTCATAACTTAGTGGTTTTATGTTCAGTATTTCATACAAAAGAAATATGATCAAAAAGAGTTTACGATCCTTTCAATAAAAAGAAGAAGAGTTAAAGCATGCAACTTACCGATACTCTCTTTCTATAAAACCAAAACAGCATTACAATATTTCAAGATGAGGGAGTATGGCTCTGAGATGTTTAGCATATGATGGAGGAATACTTCACCTCATTTGTCATTAAATCCTTATGTCTTTTAATTATAAACATTTCCGAACCAGACATGCATCCCACTCTAAGAGCATGGTCTCTAGGGAGGGTAAGATGAACGCATATCTTACCTCCATTCTAGAAGAGTATAGAGGTTGTTTCCACAAAGATCCCGGGCTTGAATAGAACAAAAAAATTGTGACAAAAATTACAGAATTTAAGAAGACAGGAGAAGTAGACATCAATCAGAAAATTTCATGGCATAAGATACTAGAAATCATGTCTTTTAATTATAAATAGATAATATTCATCAAGATATTTAGCATTACACTGACTAGTTTTGCTTATTATACCTGGGAAACCTGGATATGGACAAAAGATCGGATAAGAATAACATGGAAGCCGTTGTTGATACCCAGGTGAAAAATCTCCCTTGATTGTACTAGTACCAGGCCAGGTCCCATTAGTTGTTCCAGGCGGAGTTAACGAATGATAAGAAGCTGCTGCAGGTAAATACCAAGGCTGTTGAGTTGGCCAGAGTGGCATGCAAGCTTGTGTAAAATGAGGAGGTACATGACTGTTTTGGACCTGTGAGTTCGGCCATTGTCCTGGAACTGGTGACTGTGATGGGCTCGGAATATTGACCTTTGAGATTAATGAGGTTTCTTCAACACTGGCCTGGCTTGAACATGGCCATTGAAAATTGAGTTGAAATTCTTGATTTGAAGGATGTACATTGTCATGTGAGGATCTGCCACTTCTGTTCTGCTCAGCTCTAGATTGCGTTTGATCTTCCTTGTTCTGTTTAGGACTAAACACATTTTAGGCAATGCCACAATTTTCTCTATTATTCTAACTTTTTTCCTAAAAAACAAATAAAATATGAGCTTTGTCGCAATTAAAAATTACAGAACACATTCTTTCTTTTTTTCTGACACAAAATTGTATCCAGGAAAATGGCATAGTAATATAATTATACACTCTCTTCCTCAAAATGAATACTGTAGTAGTACCAATCAAATGCCTCAAAAAGTAAATTGAGATAAAATTGAAAGTAATATTAGGGTAAAGGGGAGATGGTTCAGAATAAACGATCGTTATAACATATTGTATCCTGATAAAGAATTGTGGTACATGATAAATGGGGTCTCGCATCATAAACCTTAGTTTTACACATACCGAATTCTATAACAATCATTTGTCAGGACCGGATCCTAGGGTGAATCTACAAAGGTAGGACCCTTGGCACTAAGCAACAATTATAGTGGAAATTTTTTTACAAAAAGCAATTGATTGTTTTATAATTCTTACCCTGAAAAATGATACGTACTATGATCAAGCCTAGGAGGATATCTGTATAAAGTAAAAAGAGCAGTAAAAACAAGAAATGAACAGTTACACCAAGATATGCAAATAGCTATAATTTCAAGCTGAACCCAAGAAATTAGTAACTAGAATCAGTCATGAAAGTTTAAAATTTGTTAATCTTCTCAGTAATATTACTTCTAATCTTAACCAGTTCAAAAACAAAGATTACAAGAAAAAGTACCAAAAAAGTAGAACATGTAGAAATTTTTTAGCAAAATGAAAACATCAATTGCATTACCCAGAAACGGCCTGGAACTTTCGTTTCTTGATCCTTGTTCTTCATTTCCATGGATGAATGGTGAATGTTCTGTAGAGGCGTGGTGCTAGCTAGTCACACTCACACAGTTACATTGGTTTTGGTATTCAAGTTAAGGGTGTGGGTAAGCACAAAAGTGTAGCTGCAAAAACTACTTTGTTTTCTCCAAGAGAGGAAAAATAAGAAAAAGATACATTAGAAAATGGATATTCTTATGGCGGTGAATGCTGACGCAGTGACGCTGTTAGACCAACCCAACGAGCTTATTTGCTTCCCTAAATTATATTTAAAATAATGTTTACCTAAAAATAGGTAATTAAAATGAAATTTTGCTCCAACTGGGTCTCCTATATTCATTCCCTTATCTTTATAAATAATATTTTATTTTTATTTTATTAGTTATTTATATATTTAGCAGAAATTAAAATAATTTACTTTACTAAATTAAATCTTTTACCCCATCTTCTACAAAATATAATTTAATTTATTTAAAAAATATCAATATTAATGTTTATGAAAAATTATTTAATAATAATATATTTTTCAAAAAAAATAGCAAATAAATAAATATAAATTTGCATCGGATGTAATCGTTTATGAATTGAATTTAGGAATAAAGTTGATCCAAAACAATGCCACAAAGAGGAGTCATCGGGAAGCAAAATCATTACTCACATATAGGGACCATTTTCTCTCACCTAAAAAATTTAAGTTATTGGAGATGAATTTTTGAGTAACAATCATATATCCATCTATGTGGCATAAATATAGGTAAGGACTCCCAATAGTTGGAGATGCTCTTGCAACTTACATATTTATATTTAAATGTAGTTATTTGTGAAGTCTATGATTCAAGATTATGTATTTGCAACCAATATTTAAATCCAACAGCTCCTAAGCAAAATGGTCTCGCAGCTGCCATTTTATATGCTATAGCTTTATGTATTTACGGAAAAGCTTATTTATATAATTTTATATTGTTACATATGTAATTATGTTGATTATATATTTAAATTTTTATGATAAACTTATATTACTTAAAATAAAAATGTCAACACAGACTAAAATCATACAACCCTTTTTTCTATATAAACCAACCATATTTAATTTATTGGAAGTCGCATATAATGTCAGATCAAATAACTTCGGAATGATTTTCTCTTTATTAGTGAAATTTATCTATACTAAATTATTAATTAAAATAAGGTATAACTATTAGTAATTTGGCTCTCAACTATTGGTAAATGTTAGATCTTCAATAATTAAACCAAACCTATTTCACAATCTAAGCTTCTCCCAAAAACTTAAGTTTAAATCTCTACGACAAAAATATTAAAAAAATATCCCCTATTTAGGATATTCTTCCAAAAATTCAAGTCTCAAATACCATAAACAACTATATTAAAAATTTAAAATTTATATTATTGGTTACAAACGACACATACAATTAATTAAATAACTTAATATGTATAATATTATATTATTAAGATTATAATTTCTTAAAAATACAATTTTAACAAATATAAATTATTACTATTTTTTTATTATAAAAATAATTAACATAACTAAAATACATATTAAATTAAAATCACTATCACTACCAAAGAATAATTATATAAAATATATAATAATATTTATAAATATAATATATATTAAAAAGGCCCTGTTGTAAGCTAGTATAAATGAATAATTAACATATTTGACATTAATATTATTGAGTATATTACTTTCAGTTTTAGGTATCTAGTTACTTTTTTCCCCTACTATATGTTATTCAAATTCAAAAAGGTTTGAGATACAAACCCCAATGGAAAAACAAAATCTAAAAGCTAAAATTGTGAGGAGGTTATTGTGTTTTCAAAATTTAAGACACCTGGAAACTGGCCAATTGGGGTGATCAAAAAATATTTGAAGGGCCTGTTCTCACTTGGGATTTAGGAGATCACTCCCTGCAGGCCTGCACATTCTTCCCAACTTCTCAAGCACACAACTCACTACTATAAAGAAACGACTTTAATTGTATTTTTGTATACCATCTTGGGTCATCTGAATTGCAAAAGCTGCGGGATAGAATTTTTAGAAAGCATATCTTTTCCAGCTCTAAAGCAACAAACGTATGATTAGGCCCATAGAAATATCTTGATATATGGAAAAGAAGAAACAGGATACCACATCACATCACATCACATCACATAAATCTGGTGAAACAAAAATATCAAACATAGAAAACAGCATACAAAGTCTTCACATCACATAAAATCTGGTGAACAGAAAAGAAAGATCAAGCATAGAGAACAGCATAAAAACTTGTTGCAAGTAAAACAATGCCAAAGGAAAACAGAAAGTAACTGCCCCCACACAACAACACATCTTCTCAGTAATCTTCTCCCTCGTCCTCATCATCCCCCTCGGCAGACTCTGCACCAACCTCCTCATAGTCCTTCTCAAGGGCAGCAAGATCCTCACGTGCTTCAGAGAATTCACCTTCTTCCATACCCTCACCAACATACCAGTGAACGAAAGCCCTCTTTGAGTACATGAGGTCAAATTTAGTGTCTATGCGTGAGAAAACCTCTGCAACACTGGTCGAATTTGAGATCATGCATACAGCTCTCTGCACTTTGGCAAGATCACCACCTGGAACAACAGTTGGGGCCTGATAGTTGATACCGCACTTGAAACCAGTTGGGCACCAATCAACAAACTGGATGGTGCGCTTGGTCTTGATGGTACCAACAGCTGCATTCACATCTTTAGGCACCACATCTCCTCGGTACATCAGACAGCAAGCCATGTACTTCCCATGGCGAGGATCACACTTGGCCATCATAGAAGAGGGCTCAAATGCACTGTTGGTGATCTCTGCAACAGATAGCTGTTCATGATAGGCCTTCTCAGCAGAGATAACAGGGGCATAAGAAGAAAGCATGAAGTGGATCCTTGGGTATGGCACCAGATTAGTCTGGAACTCAGTCACATCAACATTCAAGGCTCCATCAAACCTTAGGGAAGCGGTCAAAGAGGAAATGACCTAAAACATGTAAATAAATAGTCAGATACATATTCTTACTGCTTTAACAAAAGTTTACTAAAGAAGGATTTCATTACCTGTGAAACCAATCGATTAAGGTTGGTATAGGTGGGTCGCTCAATGTCAAGTGAACGCTTGCAAATATCATATATGGCCTCATTATCCAGCAGAACCGAAACATCGGTGTGCTCCAAAAGTGAGTGGGTCGAAAGCACACTGTTGTAGGGCTCAACAACAGAGGTTGAGATCTGTGGTGAAGGATAAACAGTGAATCCAAGTTTTGATTTTTTTCCGTAGTCCACGGACAGACGTTCCAGTAGAAGGGAACCCAAACCAGAACCAGTGCCTCCACCAACAGCGTTAAAAACAAGGAAACCCTGGAGACCAGTACAATTGTCAGCAAGCTTTCTGATACGATCCAGGCAAAGATCAACAATCTCCTTTCCAACTGAAAAAATAGAATTGTATTAGTATATTGAAAAAACAGATATTCCTACATTTTAGATAAAGGAAAGCAGATGCAGTTGACATACTGGTATAGTGTCCACGAGCAAAGTTGTTAGCTGCATCTTCTTTTCCGCTAATCAGCTGTTCAGGATGAAAGAGTTGACGATATGTTCCAGTCCTCACTTCATCAATGACAGTGGGCTCAAGATCCACAAAGATTGCTCGAGGTACATGCTTTCCAGCACCAGTTTCACTAAAGAAAGTGTTGAAAGCATCATCACCTCCACCGACAGTTTTGTCACTTGGCATTTGGCCATCAGGCTGTCAAACACAATCGAATTGCACATATATGAGAAGAATATTCTGCAGTTTATACAAATAATTCGGCAAATCTAAATAGATATCACTAAATTATACTTAGCTCCATTAAATGACAGAAATACTTGAAAACGTTAAAGTGAAATGGAAAATAAGAAGGGATCAATAAATCAACTGAATTAAACAACGAAAACAATTGATAAATTTAATACGATATTAAAATTAACCATTCATATAGGCTTGTGCATTATTACAACATCACGTTGAGCATAACAGATAACTATAACACCATATATAGACAGTAAATATCAATTACTAAACCTAGCTTCTAAACTCAAGATGAAATGAAATATCAAACGGCTAATCACAACAATTCTACAAAAATCAAAAAATCGAAAGTTAATATACAGCTGTGGTACGAATGAGCTTCAATTCTCAATAGTCATTAACCACATATCAAGGTAGCATACACACATCAGTCAAGCGATATACACAATACTTTTCATCAAAAAATCGAGAGAATTAAACAATTAAAACAATAGATCTACCTATCATGACATTGAAATTATCAATCGAAATATAAAATTTAAGTCGATTTACAAATTATACATACAAAATGAATTACAAAACCTAAATTCTACCTCAATTTGAACAAAACAAGAAGCTAAAAACAAATTTTAACATATACAAAACATGATCTTATATAAAAATAAAGTAAAAATACAGATCTAGCAGAAATGATAATTCACTTAATTCTATACACACATGTATATATATATATTTATGAATTACGGAGAGAGATAAGAATGAAATGGACCTGAATGCCGTGCTCGAGGCAGTAAAGTTCCCAGCAAGCGTTACCGATCTGAATACCGGCCTGACCGATGTGAACTGAAATGCACTCCCTCATTCTCGACGAGATCTAAAAAGCAAAGAGAGATAAGAAAAGAGAGAAGAGAGAGAGTTGTTATTGAGAACGTTTATTAAGACGCCTCAATTTTGGAAAGCCTGTTTCTTCAACTCTGCCTCGCTTCGGTTTATATAGGAGCCTGCATTATTAGGTTTTTTACAGATCTCAATTATGCTGGCCTGTTGTAACCCTGGTCAGGTTGTTAATGTGCTTTTTATGGTTTGGCCAGCTTTTGCTTGCCTAAATTTAACCACGGTCAGGTTTGATGGGCATCTTTCAAATTTCAAATTATATACACTTGACTCGTGTTCTTCGATTTAATTATTTTCCCTTCTTTCTCAAACAATTTATTTTATTAGTTAATTCTATTTTTATTTAAATTAAATCAACCAATTTTTTTATATGCGATTTTCGGGGGAGTCGCCTGATTTTTTGTTTGCACATAAAAGTTGGAATACAGAAGATGAAAAAAAAGGAATTTATTCATTAATTTTTGTTATGTAATAAAGATTAAATAATTTTATATTTGTTATAAAATAAATTTTTAGAAATGCACAATGTTAACGGAGGAATTTGGTGATAACAAATTTCGGAGGGTAGCTGGAATTATGGTGGTGATTGGTGATGATGTGGAGCGTAGGTTAAGGTTTTTAGGGTTAGGGTTTGGTGTTTGGAGGTG
>PHNY01043937.1:0-11594 GCA_003724115.2 Anethum foeniculum
CATCAAGGTACGTAGGCATCTTGTTAGGACACGATTCAGTCCCGACCAACAAGAGCAGCCATAATTAAAGCTTGAAGCTCCCTAACCCTAATTAAAAAAATCTCAGTTTTAATCCATAACAATTAGTTACCCGATTAATCGTTATAAGATGCTTTGCTGGATTCATATTTTTCTTAAACTAATATTTTAAACTTAATAATTAATTAATTTTTTTTTTAAATATTAGTATTCTGAATAGTCGTTTTCATTAATCACTACAAGATATTTTTAAGGATTAATTCTGATTTCGTTATTTAGAACACTGATCTCAACTAACCATGTCATTTTTAATTCATTTATTCTATTTATTTTTTTATTTTGCTTATATGTTCTCTCAATGTTTTGCTACACCAATTTATTTGTCCGGATACCATGAGAGATATTTCAGTCAAATGTCTAGATACTACAACAGTACTGGGTATATCAAATTTTTCTCTGAATAATAATAATTAGACACAAAACTTGTTAGAATGCAAATTTTATTTATGTCGAAATACATATACAGAGCAAATTTAAGATGATAATACTCTATGATCACCTTCCCTAGTGATTAATTTTAAATCACCTTTGCAGTGTTTAGTTGCATGGTTTTCCTCTGTTTAAATAGGAAATGAAGTTTCATATCTGTGGTACTTTTTTTGTTTTTTAAAGTTTGTAAACATTAATAAACCTTTCTAATTTCTCTCACACTGTATATAAATTTGAACAAGGAACCTCGTCCCAACCAATCAATTAAAAGATAACCAAAATCCTTAGCCACCTTCGCTTGCCAGGAATGCATTATCTGATATCTAACCATTGCTACCACACAAAACTCCAACTCACGATTCAGCCTCTCCCTCCCTATCCTAACATCTATCCAACCTTATATTATTAATACCATCCACCCTTCTTATCATCTCCTGACTTTCCAATTAAACTCAGAACAAACTTCTACCTCTCCCCACAAATGGCAACCATCACCTCAGCAGCTGTTTCCATCCCATCTTTCACCGGCCTCAAGTCAGCCGGTGCCACTGCCTCAAGAGTCACCGTCGCCACCAAGGTTTCCACTTCCGCACCCATGCTATCCATCAAGGCTTCACTGAAAGATGTCGGTGTCGCCGCGGTGACCACAGCAAGTGCATTGCTACTTGCAAGCAGTGCCATGGCAGCTGAAGTCAAGCTTGGCGCTGATGATGGTGGACTTGTTTTCTCTCCAAGTTCTTTCACAGTTGCTGCTGGCGAAAAAATTACATTCAAGAACAATGCTGGATTCCCCCACAACATTGTCTTCGACGAGGATGAGGTTCCTGCGGGTGTTAATGCAGAGAAGATCTCACAGCCAGAATATCTCAATGGAGCTGGAGAGACCTTCGAGGTTACCTTGACAGAGAAAGGTACTTACAAGTTCTACTGTGAGCCTCATGCAGGAGCTGGCATGAAAGGCGAGGTCACTGTTAACTAATTGCGCTCAATATAAAATAAGTATATTCACATCCTTTCAGTTTGTTTCAATCTTTTTGGTATTTGAAGATTATGAAAACTGTTGAATTCGATTTGTGTAGAATGTATGAGGTGAACCTAAACGTTGTGCTACTCTTTATATATATTTGTACAAGTAGATTTCGCATAAATATCTCACTATAGCGATAAATATATCCATGATGATAATACGAGTAAAACACTTGCACAAAATTATAGACCAAGGAGCTAAATTCCAGAATCCAGTGTAATTTTGAATTGACGCGTGATTTAGATGCAGTTACTTACGTTTTCAAGACTAGTAAAAATCAAGGAGTAAAGCTTAGGCAAAAAGAAATAAAGGGGAGAACTCACTAGTCAAGATCAAATAAGAGGGGAAAAATCACTCTCTTATGTTCTGATTCATTTCAAAATTTTACTCAGGCTCAAATAATTACATTGTTGGTAATGCCTCTGCCGTACTGACTTCTCAGTAGTATGATGCAAAATCTACTTGCTGTACAACACAATCGCGGAATAACCATTTTATCAGTCACTACCAATTGGTCTTCTGGATTATAATTTAGCCAGTAGGCACGTGCATATAATCAAGTTGCTCAAAGTGTAGCTTCAAAATTTGTTATGGGGAGTTCATGTGGTTAAAGCGTTAGGGAGGGTGGTCGGAGCACCGAGCACCTTACCGCCACAATCTGGAAAAGTTTCATGTCCAGGCAAGGGACTTACCTTACCGTTGCTATCTACTTGGATTGGGTATTTAAGGAGATGACCTTGCAAGGGCATAAACTCTTCAGCGGTGAACTTTTCCCAATTATCTGTAGCGATTTTGTTTACAGTCTTTACACACATTAAGCTTTCAGGCTCCTTGAAGCAGTCGTCTATATTACCCAAGTGCTCTGCCCACAAAGACATTCTATATCCATACACCTGCAAAAACACATGACTTGAGTTTTAGCTGCTCAATTCCTGAGAAATATATCTTACAAAATATTTTCATTCGCATCAAATTATCACAAGATATAGTCATCCTCGTATCTGCAAGAATATGCACATTTAAACTGCATATGCTCCATGTATGAACCTCTGTCCCATATATATGTTGGCAACATGATCAAGCATGAAAGCACTAACTATACGAACCTCGCCACGTGGATGTGTTCCCTTTTTAGCCCAAGTGTGATGGTTCTGATATGCACCCATGGCTATCTCAGTGTCTCGTGAACCAGCCATTGATCGCTGGTTAATATTGGCAGACCCTAATATCACGTATTCATCATCCACTATCATGCCCTTTGCATGAACATAAACCATAAATCTTCCGTATTTTTGTGAAGCCGAAACCTGAAATTATGATTAGAAGCAATTCCTTACTGACAACAATAGTAACAAAATTAAAAATTACAACACGTCTCTGCCAAATTCACTGCTATCTATAAATTTTACAGAGGATATATTTACACCACCTGAAACACAATGTTTTCGTGAGGCTTCACATCACAGATTGAAAGTCATTTAAAAAAATAACAAGTATAAAAGCCTCCGGAAAAAAACTATTATAAAACATAAAGCCTTGCATTAAACTCAATATACATACATCTCACAGTGTAAGAATTCTGAGGGCATATCATAAAGCAAATGTGATTTCTTGTCGTTTTTGTGCAGCTAAAAACCTAATCAATGATTTTCAGATGTAATTTTTTTATGATTGCACTTCAAGTTAAACCAGTAGTAGTCATGGCATTATCCTAGTGAATCTGTCAGGGACTAGCATTTTTCATATTAAGATTGAACAAATGAATCTACAGCTATGAAGGAAATTTTTTTAAGACCCGGAATTCAGGGATTTCACTTAAAGAAATCTTGCTTGATTTACCTGACAGACCATAGTACTGGACGAGCCAAACATAAAACCCAAATTCATCAATGACAAGTCAAGTTTTGGAATATTAACATACAAAGAACATTATAGAACCAAGCTAGCAGATTATAGAAGCATAATTACCACGGTTGTGCCATTGTTGGAAGGTTGAGCGACTGCATCTGGCTCTTTTTCTTTGTTAATTTCACGATTGCCAAGACAATAGAAATTCAGGTAGTCTTGTGGATGTGAGTTCTCAACATTTGCATAGTGTAGCTCATGAGCAATAATTTCATACATCATTTTCATAGTCTCTCCCTGAAAATGCAAAGATACAAACACGAGCTAAAAAAGTGAAAAATGTAGAGAAGGCAAGTTTTCCTTTTCCCTGCTAGCTAATTCAGGGCATCCCGACTTCGCCTCTAGGGAAGCTGGAAAGCCTAGAATCCTCTAGAGAGGAAACAGCTAAGCGAAAAGCCCTTTCTTTGATGTAAGGGATCTAATGACACTTAATATAAGATTATTTTTTAATGTATGACTAAAGAGTGGCGTATCTGAATAATATGAAAAATCACAAGAAAAGAAGTATATCTGTGTGTGTGTTAGAAAGTTTCTCGCTCTTTTTTGCTGTTCTTTGGCATCTTCTTATGTTTGAGGGGTCGTTTTGACCATAGTGTAATGTGTGAAATTCTAAATGATTAAAATAAACCAACCTCATTAGGAGTGGCGGAACCAGGGGCCAAGAGTACGTAAAGTTACTTTTGGAATTCAGCCAGGCTTAAAAATTTTTAATCTCAAAATCAAGGTCTGGATAAAATGATTTTAACAATTTTTGAAGTTATTAGGGGCTTAGCCTAGGCTATCCTCCCTCTAGTTCCACCACTGCGCACCAGCAAGAACAAATAGACACTATGATTTCTTAAACTCTTATACTTTTAAGTTTATCTGCATTCTTCCATCTAGAAGACTTTATTAAGATGATAATGATTTCAGAATTCACTATGCTACAGTATTTACCTGCCAATACAGAATTTCCTGGACAGAGGCAGATGATGGATTTCCTTCAGGCCACATTGGGATGACAATATACACTGCAAATCTTTTGTTCGCTCTTATCTTACTAGCAATCTTCAACGCCAATTCCATTGGGATAAGATTATCGGCTCCTGATCAACCAAACAACAAATAGATTACAAAAAAATAAATTAAAATTGAGCAAGCAAAATCTGTTAGTAGTAAGTATATATGAGCAGATAAGCATGTTGCTTTCATAAACTAATGATAGCTTGGAAAACACAGCAACATAAGTTTTTGAGGCGCCGCACAATCTGCAATGCGTAGCCTAGCGGATACCCCTCCATCTCTCCTTGCTAATAGAAGATCAGGTTTCAAGCCTCGGTGGTGGCATGTGCGCGAGTATTCAAATTTCTGACTGACCGTAAAGAAAACAAATGGTGCCACAAAATGACAAGATACTTTCAAACAAGCACTTTATTGTATAACTAGGTTTTTATTAATTGTTTCACAAAAGAAGAAAGGCATACACAGGCTATAAATGACAAGATACTTTTATATGTATGCTAAACATATAATATGTAGAACAAGGGCATATTTACCACACAACCCTGCATCTCCAGACTACATAAAAAGTTATATATATGTCTATGCTAATACATAATGACATGCATAATATAGTAATGAAGGTTTTCTAACCTGCATTTTTATGGGAAGACCACGCATAAGATGAACCAAGAAAATACTGGTTCTCAATATATATATAGTGTTGTGCACATCTTATAGCTTGGATATACGCTTTCTGAATACTCTTATCAACCACCAGGTTCTTGGCGAATTCTAGGTTCTGCAGTATATAACAAAGCGAAAACGTATTACGAAGTTAAACTCGGAGAGGCTGGATAGTATTGAAGTTCGATAAATTGACAGCTTTCCAACAAATTCATTGCACTGCTAATAAATTTTGATGTAGAAATCGAGCAAAACCTGTGCCACAACTAGCTTATTATCTTTTGGAAATCCTTTCACAGACCCTGAATCTATTGATCGGAAAACCTGTCAGTTTCAGAATAACAAAAATAGAAAGATTTAGTGTGGAAAATCTAGTAATACAAGATAGAAGTTTTATATATACAAGGAGTGATGCATTCTATAAACCTGAACATGCCAGTTTTCTGGATCATCTTCCTGCGAAACCCTCAAAATGGGGTGGTCATTTGGAATTGAATCAGAAGGACTGAGTATCCAAGAAATTCGCTCTATCTTTATCAAGGCATCGTCATGCCAACGTGATATTTTTTTAAACCGCCGTCCAAACTCTGACCATTTTGTGGCTTTCTTCCATCTCTGCTCAAAATTTTTTAACACATCATATGCAGCAGGACCTTCAATTTTGCAATGTAAATCATGCCATGGCTGTCTAGGGCCCAAAACTCCAGCCTATAATGAGAAAGTAATATATGAGATGTACATATTGGACGGATGGTGCCACTGACGGTATTAACATTATAAACATGGGGTTAATTATCAAGTGAGTCACAAAAGCGGGTTTAATTATCAAGCTGGCTTAATTAATCTCTTATGTGTTAACTAGAAGCTCCGCCATCTCCAATATAGTAGCATGTCTAGCATCATTTTATAATTTTGAAAATGCAAATTGAAAATGTTCAATCACAAGATAAGGAGAGAAAATCTTCATTTGTATTATACCCTTCTTACACAAAGAAGATCAACTTCTTATGCATTAAATCACTGATGAGATCTGTCCTACGTCACCAAAACTCTTCATTTTGCCTCGAGTACCCGTGTCCGACACGTCACAACACTCGGACTAAATTAGACACTTATTTTAGGCCAAAAACAAGTACTTTTTGTAAAATGTTGCCGAGTCCGACACTTGGACACATATCCATGTTGGACACTTCTACAAAGTCTGAGTAAACAAAGGATCTATCAACAAAATATTTAGAATTTATCTCGATAGCGATTTTAAAACAATGCTTTCTTTTCTCTGTTTATCCTAGTCTGGTGATACATACACAGAATTCAAATTCAACAGTGCCCACAGAGTAACAATTGTAAGTACATTAGGCATCTCTTATCGGAGTTCAATCATAATTCATAGACACTGTTTCAAACTGGAAAGGTGAATCATAGCGATCCTGAAGTAGAAAAACAGTGGTATCTACTATGCATTAGGATGCTATAATATATGTCTATATCTACATGTCATATATAAAAAATAAAATCTATGAATTCTAATTTACAGTACAATTATTCAATTTGATCAAATGGTAAAGTTGACATGTTGCCATGCATTGCATGATTTGAAATTATCTAGATTGACTGACTATATCATAGATAAAACTTAAGAAAGAAACATGTACTTACAGGAAAAGTTGGATTATGATAATCATTCTCATAGACAGTGTCGAGGTCACTTAATAAACGATGCTCTGGTGTATCATAGCGTCCATCGCAGAGATCAAGACCTCCAATAAATGCACTTAATCTACGGTTATTTCCATGGGCCTGACTATCGACAATCACACACTTCTGATGGTGTGTATAAAGGGTTCCAACAACCTGATAGATGTAAAAGCTAATTTACTTAGTTGCGTTATGTAAACTTACAGTATCAAGTACGTATTCAGTTTTATGGCCGTAGTCAACAATCATAAAGATATGTACACGATTGATTACATAAAAATGGCAAGAGGAAATGGGCATGCAATCTAAATGACTTGATGGTGTATTCTCTAATACAGAGCTTGTGATTCTTTAGATACAAAATTTAAAAGGGTCTCTTGATTCTTTAAAGTTCCAAGAATATTGCGTAATTGGCTTGATGATAATAACGGTTCCAGAACTTCTATTGATACAATTGACTCGTTACTAATTCAAAGAAACTAACAAGTTCTGCTGCATTAATAAGGGTATACAGCAAACGATCCTCTATGATGGTGTTCCTTGGAGCTGCCTGGTTGATATCTCCATATCTAATTCATCACTCTGTTGTGGCAAAAGTCATGTTAAATTCTAATATGCAAATGGCTTGGTTTTTACCACTGTTATTTTTTTTAGTCAATTGAGTGTACAAGCTATAACATGAAATACCTAAAAAATATGTCATTTTTTTTGACAAATTATGTTTTTTTAATAAATTATTAAAACAAACTGTGTTAATGTAGAAAATTGTTCTATCACAATTGAATTAACAAACAGAGAGCAAACTATGTCAAGTAGTTATGGATTATTGAGTTGGCCTTGGTAAAGTAAGTTTGCACATAGAATCTTCCTGTCTAGTTCGGTAATGCAGGATATATGAATACCAAAATGTTCAATAATAACGAAAATTACAAGGACTGAAGCATAGTATAATGCTCACCTGCTGCTTGAAGATGCTAAGCTTATTGCTTGCATAGCGTGGTGACAACACACAATTTACAGACGAGTGTTTGAAAAACTTCCGAGTCTCTTCATCGTGTGTCTGCATTACACCTTCCTGCGCAAAAGAACAAATTATCACAACAAAAACAGAAACTTCAAGTTTCTAAAATTAACAAAGAGAACAAAATTGAATACCGTATGAATGAAGAACTTGCTATGAGAAGTCTTATCATCCCAAACCAACAACAAAACCCGAACGCCTTCTTGCGACTTATACTTAAGCAAATCCCCTAAAGTCAAATCTCCGCCTTTAGGCAAAGGCTTACTAGGCTCTCTAACCAGCTTAACCTTATGATAAATCGACCAACCGGTTATATAAACCAAATGATGCGCTTCCAATATAGCATGACAAATATCCTCCCAACATTTCTCATGCTTAAAAACCTTCCCACCTTCCAATTCAATCTCAGGCAACATTCCATCAGGCGTATGCGCATCCTGATACAATGTCACATGTCCACCACGCCGCATCGGAAAATAAGAACCTTGGAGGCTAAATTTGGCATTACTGTACTCCAAATTATCCTCGCATTCAATAAACCTCATCCGTAACCTAATTGCAGCATGCTGCTTAGGCGGTTTTCCAAATAACCCTATAATCGGAAACCAATCATCAATCAAATCCCCTGTTTTCACTCGTTGCGCAGACACGGAAGCCATTCCAATAAAATCAGCACCAAATGTATCATTATCTTTGACAACAAAATCAACCTGAGACACCGGATGAGCTAACGGAATTTGAAAATGCTCATTCCATATCGGATTCTGGTTATTCGAAATGACACGTGTACGAGCCACCGTGGCGCCGCCGAGACAAACGGTGACGTAAGGGTCGCTGGTAATGATCTTCTGATGCGGCTTTTTCCCGATAGAGCTAGGTTTACGACACATATCGAAAGCTGTGAAACAACGACGGAGATGCTCGCTTAACAAGTCCATGTTGGGTAAGCAACGAGCTTCAATGATGCGGAGATCGAGATCGCCGTGAAGATAGAACACGGAGTCGGAGACGTCGGAGATGTCGTCAGCATTTGCCATTGATGTAAAATATTAATAACGAGAGTTGGTGTTTTTAAAATGATGGAAATGTGAAATGTGGAAATTTTGGAAATGAGAGGTGGCGGCGGAGGAACCTTGGCGGCGGAGTGGTTACTCCGCCGGGGGTGATAAAGGGTGGTGGTATTGGGAAGAGCGCCGGGGAAGAATTATTATAGGAGGGGTGGTTAGATTTGAAGTTACGTAGAGGGGGTTCGTGTAAGAGAAGTATGACTACACGTGTACTTGTTTTTCTGACACAAGTTTTATGTTGAGAGGCGGTAATAATCTCAAACTGTAACTGTAAATTTCTTTCTTAAATAGATCACCAGTGCGGAGAGGAGCTACAAAACATCCAAATTTATCATCTCAACTCTAAAACTATTTTTTTTTTAAAAAAATAATAATTTGCATTAATATGACAGAATCCAACAATTACATTTATATATTTAAGATATAAGCAATGTAGGCAATTAAAATTGGATTCCAAAACAGTTTCAAAATATCATATAACAAAATTTTATTCATCATGAATAAATCCCATATTTTTGCATTAATTTAAAATATAAATAATTTTTTTAATCATCTAATTTTTAATTTTATGTCATCTCCTGAAACTAAGTTTTTAAGCATTTAATTTGCACTTTAAAAGCATCATTATATTGCGGTTTGATATCCTACAATAAGATATCTATATTTATTTTATTTGATATATAATTCGTATAATTGATTGCAGTATTTTAAAAATTTCCAGTTAATTTTTTTAAAAAAACTTGGTTGATTCGATATTTAAAATTCGTTTAATTTGTATGAATTATTTTTTATTTGTAAATCATAGAGTAAATAAAATTAATATATTATATATTATTAAAATATTAAAATAAATAAAATTGATTTTTAAAATTCATTTAATCTGTATGAATTAATCCATTTTTATTTGTAAATCAAAGAGAAATAAAATTAATATATAAAATATTATTAAAATATTAAAATAAATACAATTTCCATTCTCATAAGTCCTTTCAATTAATCTTTAATTTTCGATTAATTCTTTAATCAGTACTATTGATTAGATTCGATTTCCGAATTTTGCGATCACTATTGATTGTGATATTATTACAAATAAAAATAATAGATCTGAAATGTCTTGCGTCTTTGTCCCAGCCGACGCGATTGAATTGTTTTTCTGTTTCTGTAGTTTTTGTTTGCTGTGGGTGAGTGGTGCCTGAAGTGTTGATTGAATTAAAATCACGTGTTTCCTTACCTGGACTAAGCATGCTATTTTGTTTTTGTTGGACGCTCAAATCTGTACTTATCTTGACTAAATTTTTAGTAGGAAAAAAGACGATGCGATTTAGATTCCTAACTTCTGTTCGGTAATTAAAAACAAACCTAGCCTTTAAGCACAAAATATAAGATATATCAGTAAAATTGTGAAATATAGATATAAATTTAATAAATCATGCAAATGATTTGATATATTAGGACATCTCCGCCGTTGTAATTCAAAAATTCAAATCACTATAATCTAAATTTCTGAAGAACTCCAACGGCGATTCAAATTTCTGATAAACTATCAACAGAAATAACAAGAGCTTCTAATTCTTCATTTCTTTCTATAAGCTTAGTATTCTTAGCAGTCAATATATCAATTTCTTCATTAGCAGTTAACAGACTGGTATGAATGTTAAACATTTCAGAACTCATATCTTCAACAGTTCGTTTATACTGAGAGGATGACATAGCAATGATGGTTAGAATAGGTACCTGACTTGATGATGATGATTCTGCCTCATTTGACTTTGTCATCAGTGCCAAGTTCCCATATTCTTGTATTTCTTCATCACTTGAATCATCCCAGCACTTGCCTTCNNATTCTGCTTTTTCAACAATACTTCATACTTGGCCTCCAGCTCCAGATATGCCTTATATTTCTTGATCTGCTTTGGCTTCTTGTATTCTGTTGAGAAGTAACCAAGCTCCTGACAGTTGAAGCATCTGATTTTAGCCCTATCAACACTTCAGTTTTATACCCTGATCCAGATCCAGATCTTGTATAAGTGTTTTTCCCTTTGTTGAATCCTCCTTGATTTTCACTTCTAGGTCTTTGTCTAAAAGGCCTATTTCTCTTGATCCTGATGTTTGGATATCTCCTTACCATATAGGCATAAGATTTATTCTCCATCTGGTCAAGCTCTTCAAGGGTGTAGAACTCATCTTCATCAGATTTCTCTGAATCATCATACTTTTCTTCTTCAATCTCCTCATCAAGAACTTCCTTAGTCTTAGGCCGCCCTATCTTCAGTGCTTCTATCTTTTGGCTTGAGCCATCTACAAGCAAAGCACATGAAGTGTTGGTCATTATTCCTTGTTTAGCCTGTATAGACCTTTTCTGGAAAAGTTCCAATTTATATGTCTTTAACACACCATAGAGAACATCATAATTGATATTGTGCATATCTCTTTCCAATAATGAAGAGATACGTGGCTCTAGATGTGCAGGCAGTGAGCAAGAATTTCATATTCAGCTCTTTAGTCTCATAGTGTTTGTCATACAATTTCAACTCATTGATAAGCTTGTTGAATCTCTCAAACACTTCAGTAATACCTTCATTCGGCTGAGCCATGAATGCTTCATACTGTGAGACAAGCAACTGCTTCTTGTTCTCTCTTACTTCCACTGTGCCTTCGCACAAAACCTCGATGAGATCCCACATCTCTTTAGCTGAGTTGTAGT